>CAJQZJ010032716.1:105557-121599 GCA_907164525.1 Lophiomys imhausi | reverse complement strand
CCCCAGAGTTTCAAGTTCTGTAGTATCACTTGCCTATAGTTCCCAAATATCTGTGGACAGTTCTAGAAATAAATATTGTTTTTACAACTGAATAATGTGATTATGTCTCATAGCACTCCACTCTGTCCCACTTAGAACATGTGATGTATATGATACCTGTCCATTAGTCACTTAGGAACTGTCTTGGTTATCAAACTGAAGGTCATAAAATTGCATACTTGCATCCAATTGTGTTTTATTTGGCCCCATGTTACTCATCACCAGTCCTAAAGCATAAGGACAGTGGTGGCTAGCAATTAAAATATGCCAAAGAAAAATCCTAAAATTCCTTGAAGTAAGAAGTAAAGGCAGGACAAGGAATAGCAAAAATTTTTTAAGCATGTAAGAGAAACCATAATCACATAACATTCATTTCAGTATAGTACTTTGACTGTTCTATTTTACTATCAACTATGTTAATAATTAAGTATCATATTTAACCAGTTATTGTATGGCATTTTTAGGTGAACAGTTACAGTAGGTATTTTCAATTACCAAACAAAAGCACTTTTACACGTGAGCATTTTCTGGCTTTAAACATTTCCTAGGATCTTAGAATATACTCTCCATGGATAAAGGTGGTACTGAACAGCGTGATCTCACATTTATGTGGAATAAACAAACTTAGAGAAGGGGAAATTAGAATTATTGTGACCTGGGGCACTTTTGGGGAAATGTAAATTTAAATGATATAATTTTTTAGTGAGAGAGAATGAATAAGTTCAAGGTTTTCTATTATACAACATTTTATAGCAAGACTGCTATTAGACCAGATTTTAAAGGTTTTTTTTTTTTTGTTGTTGTTGTTTGTTTAAAAAAAAGTATCGGGATGCAACCATAGCAGCCTGAAACTCACTCTGTAGACCAGGCTTAGTTGAATTCATAGAAATCCACTGGCCTCTGTTCCCCAAGTGCTGGAATTAAAGGCATGCACCACCAAGCCCACACATATGAAAAATGTAGATTATGTGAGGTAAAATATTTGTTCATTAGTTTATCTGCTTCCTAATGTACATACATATCCAAATGTCATGTTGTATATCATAAATATATACTTTCTCAGTAAAAAGTCAGATAAATGTTGAATCAAGGACAAAATGTATATCTGAACATTGAACTTTCTACACAAAACAGTGGCAATATAAATGATATAGTTTACCTTCAAAAAAACAATCCCAGTAAAATTTTTGTGTGAATTTTGGGAAACCAAAGTCTAGTAATAAACCACCCATGTATGTGTAGTATTGTATCTAATACATACACACACACATACATATATATATATATATATATATATATCTTCACAAATCGAATTTTCCAACACTAGTATCACTTCTTTTTGTCCCCACTATCTTTCTTCTTTTTACCAAAAAGCAATTTTTCTAAAGCCGGAAGCTTTGCAGTAATTGCTTCTCACAGCATTCTGAAATTCGTGTACCTCCTGTTATTTATTTAGCTTTTGAAAACAATGAGAAATCTCTTTACACAACAAAGGGAGATTGAAATCAAACACTCTATCACCTAGAAGTTTGTTGTCCTGAATACCAAACACTTGGAGAAGTTTCTAGACTCTTTTTAGTCATCTCTAGTGATGGAGCTCTGGGAGTGCTACTTGCACTTAAAAAAGAATCTCTCCAAGCAGGACGACACTTCGTCTCACGGTGGCAGAGAAGGCCATAAGGTGTACAGACATAAATTGACATGTAGTATTAGTAAAAACAACAGCTTTTTCTCATCATGGGAGGTAAAGCAGAGAAGGCTCTCACACAATAATGGCAGTGTCTTTATGATCCCCCCAAAATAGGCATGACAATTGTCTAAGGGAGCCACCATTGAAACCTTTCCTTTAGGGATGATGGGTTCAGTGAGTCCAAAATTAAGCATGAAAATGCAGATATAAAAGAGAATGCTTGCTGAATTGATCTGGAGCAGTGTGCTAACTCACTAAATGCACACTTTTGAAAATGTTGATGAAGATGGTTTAAGATCAAAGTTGACATGAGACTCTGTGCTCCGTTCTCCTCTGAACTTAAAACACAGCTAGAGATGATTCTTGGTCTTAAAACTGACTCTGATGAAGAGGCTTCACGGAGTATTGTCAATAAAACAAAATAAACAACCTGTCTGTGTAGTATGATGTTGAAGATTTGGCAGTTACCTTTAGATAGCTCCGTGCATTTGAGTATTTTCAACATGAGGGGTTTATTACAGATACATAATTTTTTTTTGTTTTTCTATCCCTTGTATTTAAAAAAAAGCCCATCTATTTGCATATGGGAGATAATTTTAATAAATAAATCCATCTTGTGTTCTAATATGTTTTAATTTTATTATTATTTATGAGACCTTATTGTTTCTTTACACTTGCTTAGTTTTGTTTGTCCTGGCTTTTAGACTGGCTCTGTATTCATTCAATATGGTTTTCTTATTTTATATTTCAGCGACTTCATGAAGTCTTAGTTTCAACTCACTGATCAGGCCTCCTAACTTTCACCTGTTTTTATTAATTATTCTTATCATATAAAGATTCCCTCTGATTCTTCCGAATGTCACCCTTTCTGTGGGTTTTCATAGATATCTTCACAAGACTTCTGTTTTTCTTCTGTAGCTGCCTTTGACAGAAAATTCTGTCAGGATTAAACCTGCTGTGGACAGAAAAAAGCTATCAGGGCTCATTTGGAACAGCATTTCTGTTTGTTGTATCATTTGTTTTTGGATAAACTATTATCATTCAATTAATTTATACAGCCTTTCAATACAAAGTATATTTCTACTAAGACTAAAAGTAATATTGGAACAAAGAAAGGAAATGAATAGGCTTATCGTTTTAGCCAATGGTCCCAAAATGATAAAGAAGATATCCAAGAGACCAAAACATCTAAAGGAAATATTAATACAATTATTATTAACACTAAAATTCAACATGTGATAGTCTTTGAATGACTTGTGTACAATAGAAAGCCTTCAGCCACTCTTTGCCCTTAGGTGGGTTTTGAGCTTAGTTCCCGTCACTGTTTTATTAGCTTGGTAGCTTGGTATCACTTCCTTTGCAGTTTGATGCTTGCCAGAGCCTTCCCTGCAACTGGGCTGTATTGAGAAGGACAGGTGGAAAGGAGACTGAGCACAATTTTTTGTGTCATAAATGAAGGCTAGAGGAAGAGAAAGCAGTCTGGTTTCGGAAACTTATTACAGGATAAACTGCCTGGGGGACTAATGTGTTTCCAACGGGTGAGTCCATTATTTATCCAGCCAGGTGAACATTTAGCAGGAGATAAATTCAGGCTCCTGGGACCTCAGGGAAGAAGAATTAAGGAACTACCAATTTATCCTGCTTCTACTTAAGTGAAAACTGGATTTGTAAAGGAATTTTAAAAATCTAAAGTGGAACACTCCTTCATAGCTGGTGAGAGTGAAAATTTGTACAACCACTATGGAAATCAGTCTGGCGATATCTTAGAAAACTTTGAATAGCTCTACTTCAAGAAGCAACCTTTACCACTCCTGGGCATATATCCAAAAGATTCCTCACCAATCCACAGGAACATCTCCTCATCTATGTTCATGGCAGCTTTAGTTGTATTAGCTAGAAATGGGAAACAATTCAAATGTCCTTCAATTGATGAATGGATAAAAAAAGAAAAAAAAACGGTGGTACATTTACACAATGGAATACTACTCAGCTATCAGAATCAAGAAAATCATGCAATTTGCATCCAAATCGATGGAACTAGAAAAGCTTATCATGAGTGAGGTAACTCAGACTCAGAAAAATACGCATGGCATATATTCACTTATAATTGGATTCTAGCCATTATAATATAGGAAAACCATCCTACAATCAATAGACCTGTCAGTGGGACACCCCCCCCCCCACAGTGGAACTGTCACGTATGCCTCCCATGCAAGAGGAAGCCCTTAGACCTCATGTGACTAAAAAACTGAGTGGGATGATACAGAGAGACAGCCCACACCAGAGGGAAGGAGGTGGAGGAAGGAGAGGGCAATGGAGACATAAGGGACTAATGAATAAACATTAAAAAAAAAAAGAACAGCACAAAAAGAATTTGATGAACTGCTGAAGGAAAGGACTTCTCACAAACTGTTGACATACAGCGTCAGCTAGGCTTTTGTGTCATTCCTGCTAAATACCTGCAATATTAAAAATTTAAAAGGAAAAAATCTAAAGTTAAAAACCTAATCTATTTCTAAATCTTTGCATTGAAGTTCAACAAGCATCTTAAGACTATTAGTTATTTGCCAGGCACTGTGCTCAATACTACTGCATTACTGACTCATTCAACATTTACAAATCAAAAACAAATCTATAATGTCCCAACAAATATTTCCTTGACATAGGTAAGAAAATTGAGACTCATGAATGTTAAGGGATTTGCATCCTAGAGAAGCAACACTGAGGATGAGGGCATTATCCCTAATGTAAAAAATAAAAGGCCCGAATTAAAAGATGTAACAAATCAACTAACCATTAATAATGTAGAATTATAGTGAATCAACACTCTAGATCTTATATATAAGCTCTTTGGGTAGTTTTAAGCCATCATAATTTCTCAAATTCTATATGTTTCAGAAATAATTATACTTCACATAAAGATTTCATATATGTTGAGTCATTTAAGAATCAATGTATTCATTTAGAAAATAACACAGAAATGGTATGGTAGAGAGAAGAGAGTTTGGAAAATGGAGGTTCCTAACACTAAGCTTTCTCACACAGCTAGAGTCAGGTCTCTATTTGGAATGTTATCAAAAGCTTAAAATTTCAGTTCTTTTATTGACAAGGAGTAAATGTTTGATAATTTTCCATTGATAGACAAACACTTTCTCCAATTTTATGCTAGTACAAGGAAGTAAGCAGGTGGTGGGAATACAATTTTGAACTTCATAATGTTCTTGCTTTATGAAGTAGATACAAGAAACTGCAAGTTCATTAACAGGGTTCACATCTTTTTTTATGCATGTGGAGCCAGGCTTGAGCTCTGAAATTCTGCCAGGTTATAGCAGCTAGAATAATAAAAGTAGACTATTGTGGTTGGAAATGACTTTAAAATATATCTTTGATGTTTAAATTTATGTTGTTTTGACCTATATTTGAATCTGATTCAGAGAAAACTAGTAAACTCCAGGCAGGCTTATTGCAGTGGTAGATGTTTATTCTTAGAAAATTCTGCTTGTCTGTAAGTAATATACATGCTTTATAATTAACTCTAAGAATATCATTGAATAAGGATAATCAATTTTATTCATCATGGACTTCAAGTTTTAGATTTGGCTATCACATTATTTTATGTCTTTTCTTCATAGTAAAGATCAATTCAATAAACTTTTCTTATGATTCAGACCGCTGATTTCTTCAACATGTTTTGATTTTTAAACTCTGCCAGTTTTCTAACACTTTATTTAAAATCTTGTGTGCTGACAAGAGATCCTTACTAGAGAACTCATAAAGACAATAGGATTTACAGTAAACTTACCTGTTTGTAATGGGTACATTCATTTTCCCAATGAATTTATTTATTAACCACAAAGGGGGCTCTAATTCTTGGCTTAATTATTTAATAAATTATTCATTTTTGTTTGCCTGTTTAAGTTTTTCATTCATAAACCTGGCATGGTGGTGCATGCCTTTAATCTTAGCACTTGAGAGCCAGAGGTAGGCGGATCTCTGTGAGTTCAAGGCCAGCCTGGTCTACAAAGTAAGTCCAGGACAACCAAAGATGCACAGAGAAACTGAGTCTCGAAAAACCAAAAACAAACAAACAAAAAAAGAAAGAAGAGTTTCGTTCATAAAATAGGCATTCTTCAGATTTTCTGTGTTGCTACTTTCTGTGTATTTCTTGTTCTTGTTGACATCTTCTCCCTGAAAAGAACTTTTAAAATATTAAATTAACAGGCTCCATGACTCTTTCTTGTGCTCTTGGGACTCTTTTCTTGCTACTGAGTTGCTTTGTCCAGCATTGATTTGAGGATATGTGTCGATTCTTATTGTATCATGTAATACCATATTTGGATGACATCCCTGAAAGACCTGTTTTTTTCTGAAGGGAAACAAAAGAGGAATAGATCTGGGGAGAGGAGAGTTTGGAGGGAAGGAGTGAAGGGAGGGAAAATTGTGGTCAGAATGTATTGTATGAGAAAAGAATAAAGAATTAGACTTTGTTTAATTCATTAAAAGATTAAATTAGTTTATTAGTTTATGGTGTCCAATTCATATATATATATATATAAAATTTTGTTTCATCCCTCCCATTTTTCTAACCCTCCACTCATTACTTTGCCCCTTCTTCCCCATTGAACCCTTATTATCTTCCACTTCAACTTTGTTTATCATCTTACAACACATTCACTCAAACATTCATTTTTTTCCATTTGCATAGTCTCTTTTCTAGTTTCCTGGCCTTTACTCATATTGACCCCCACCTGTATAGGGATATTTAATAGTTAGAATCCAGGATGTGCACATTTGTGAAGACATATGGCGTTTCATTTCTAGTGCACAAATTACACTTAGATGGATAATGGTATAAACTTAATTCCCTTCCAAACATTGGTTGGCTTCTCATGCGTGCACATATGTATGGGAAAGTTGGAGAATATCTTGAAAGTCAATTCTCTTCCCCCATGTAGGGACCAGAAATTGAACTCAGGCATGCAGGCTAGTCAATAAGCATAGTTCCTAACTGATAAATCTCTCCAGCAATTGAAACATGTTTAAGTATGTAAAAAAATTGCCATAAGAAACTTTACTAAAATTTACAGATAATAGGAAGAAAATGAAATGAATTGACATCATTGTATATCAACAACAACTACCATTCAACTAGAGTATACTAAATGTTCTTATTTTCAATCTCCTTTGAAAACAATTATTATGCTCTTATTTTAGCCTGCACAATTTTAAATTCTTGGCAATTACTCCTTATTACAGGCTAATATCTTTTAGTTAGTCTTAATAAGGTATTTTAGGGAAGTATAGTGTATTCTGCCCAGAAATGTTTGTCTAACTTGCCTAACTATTTAATATTATTAAAAGACAGGCTTATTGGTTAACGTCATGGCCATCAGTCAACATTGGTTTGCTACCATTTAAAATTGTCTTGGAATTTTATTAAACAAATAATGTCCCTCCTCAGAAAGCACTAATAATTATAAATGCTATTAATAGGAATAGAGTATATATTCATAGAGTATAACTGTAGTTAAATTACTCTGAAAAGAAAACATAAATGAAACTACAACCTTGTTAACAATGATATTTCTCAATAATGATAAACTGTGATATTAAGCCAGTGAAACAGCTGGCAGAGGCCCTGTAGGAAGCCTGTAGGCCTGGAGAGGCTGACTCGCCTTACTTGGCAGCCTGGCCAGTCCTGTGGATAAAGCCCTGGGGCCAGAAAGGCCTTCTTTACCTCTGAAACAGCATCTCTGTTAACTAATATATTTATTAATATCTATAAACTGTTATAATAGACCTACGGAGCAGCCGATAGCATCCTAGCAGGAGACCTGTAGGCTTGCCTTAGCAGGCATCCTGAAACCTATGGCAGCCTTTTCTCAATAATTAGGTACACCAAACGTTTTAATGTTTCAATGCTTAGGCCTTAGCTGACTCTCAATTAGCTAATCTAAGTTAACCAGACCAACTATTCTCAATCCACCATGTGGCTTGTTGTGTTTTCAGAACAAAAAAAGAGTTTACACCCAGAACTCCTGCTGTTTCCAGACATCCTGCTGCTTCTGAGTACTAACAGGAAGAGAGTGCTTCTTCTGTCTCTTCTCAGTGTTTCTTAGTCCCAGGAAGTTCCACCTTCCTATTCTCTCTCTGACTAGCTAAATGGCCAACAGCAACTTTTATTTCCCAATTAGAGAGTACCTCAGAAAGGGCAGTGCAAAACCTTCCTCCAACACACAAATGTCTTTCAGGTCTCAAAATTAATACACCATAGGAAATCATTTAATAATTGTTGTATTACCAACTAATGTATGAAAGCTGTTGAAGCCAAAAACAAACAAACAAACAACAAGAACATCTTCCACAGAATGTGTTTTTTGACTTGGCTTGGATCATCTTATAACAAAGTAAATCTGGAGAAGTCGATTCAAGCAAGAAGAAAAACTAGAGAAGTCCCTGGTGGGATATGATCCAGAGTCACAAATAAAACAAGAATTAAATGATCAATTTCCCATAGAATAATAGGAAAATAAATAAAATCTTCACTTTCTAGTACTCAAAATGTTTTCTATTGAACCTGAAGAGAATTGTGTTTTTACTCAATTAATCAATTTGGTAGGCAGGAGAGCTACAGGATTTGACATTTCTGTCTAATCCACTCACTGGAGATTTTATTATTTTTTAAAATGCAAAGCTAGGGTTAAAATATACAATTTTAGGGGATTTAAGAAATGGTTCAATGTCTAAGAGCATTTATTACTCTTAAAGTGGTCATGGGCTCAGTTCCCAGCACCCACAATGCAACTCATAACTGCTAATAACTCCAGTTCTAGAGGATCTGATGCACTCCTCTGACCTCCACAAGCATACAATGCAAGAAGTGCACAGGTATGCATGAAGGCAAAATTCCGATACACATAAAATAATAAATAAAAAAATTAGGAATAAAATAAGGTTACATGCATTTAAAGTGATCAGATGTTAAAATGATATTGAATTCACCAACGAAGTATTGAGTCATATACCAGTTTAGAATCTCAAAAGAAAAAAAAATGAAGGAAGTATGACCATATATGTCCATCAGGAATATTTTATAAATGTATTTAATAGATGCAAATTTGACCAGACTTTATCTCCATAGAGTAACAATCAATATGAACAGCAGTGAACACAATTCACATTATTATGAACAAATTTCTCCATAATAATTGATTTTCCTAAAATGAACAAAGTTGCAAAATAGCCCAAAGACAAAGAAACACAAACACAACTTACTGAGAATTCTAGACTGCACACTCCATGATCTTTTTAATACATTTCAAAAGCTCTTACAAGTTTTTCATATACTAGAATTTGTATTAAGTGAAGCTTACCATTCTACTCTATTGTGCTCAAGTGCATGTGAGAACTTATAATCATCTACCTTCTTCAGAAATGTGTAAGTTCCTTAGGAGCAAAAGTGCTTTCCTACTTGAGTTTTGTAGAACAGCACTCAGTGACATATTCATATTTTGAAGATATTTTGGGAGTACATGTTGTACAAAAGAGAAAAGGTAGAGGAGGGGACTTCACATCAAAAAGCGAATTAGCCTTGGAAAAATAAAACTACCTTAATACTTTCTCTGCCAGTCAAAGAACAGGCTAAATAAAGAAGAAAAATATATTGGATTAAGCTTCTAATATATCTAATGGCCCCCTTGGAGGTAAAGTTCCCCCAAACTAGCAAAAGATAATGTCAAACTGCTTGCTACTCCCTAAATACAAAACCTTCTCCCCAGTGTTTCCTGTTTCTTGAGCCAAGGCTATGACTAATATGTGTATCAAGGAAATTGACAATTACATAAAAATTGTCAGAGGAAAAATAGTCACATCTAGGTGAAAGAGAAGAAAGGAAACTTTAAGATGATCACCAACTATGCAAGAATGAAGTAGATAGTTTAATTGTCCTTCTCTGAAAAGTTTAGGATACATAACCATAATGTAACGGATTTCTTTAATGTATTTGATAGAATCCTAACATTGTTAGAATTTTTGCTCTCAGGCATATTTTCCCCATGGTATTGAAGCAGTCTAGGGCATGCCATCCCCAGATATGCTAACTTTTGTGATTAATTTGAACTGGAAAACCTTGGGAAAGAGAAAAAAAAGATCAGGAAGATTCTCCTTGTCTGTCTCCTTCTCTCTCTCTCTCTCTCTCTCTCTCTCTCTCTCTCTCTTTAACTTCAATTTTTCACCTAAAAAGATGCCACAAGATTTCCCCTGAGTAAATGAAGGGAGGATATTATTATCACTAATGGTTTGAATGATGATGGAATGACTGTATATGAACAAGCTCAACAAATTATGCCCTGTCTCCCACCAGCTTTCTCTTCTGTGTCTCAGAGTGACTTTCCCAGGTGAGCTATTCCTAGACTGACTATCTTTAGCCTCTCTTCTTCACCAATTTATAATGTCTTCATCTAAAAAGAACATAAACTTTATGGTCTGATGACATCTTAGGGTTTCATCTTTTTGTGAAGACCAGTCCACACTGTTCTTTGAATAAAAATGGCCCCATATGCCAATAGGGAACGGCACTACTAGGAGGTGTGGTCTTGTGAGAGTGCCTGTGGCCTTTTTGGAGGAAGTGAGTCATTATGGGGGTGGGCTTTGAGGTCTCAGATCAAGATATAGGACTCAGCTCAGTCCCAGCACCATGTCTGCTGCACCCTGTCATGTTTCTCAACATGATTATAATGAACTAAACCAGCCCCAACAAAATATTTTCCTTTATAATGAACTGTAAGCCAGTCTCAACAAAATATTTTCTTTTATAATGAGCTGTAAGCCAGCCACACAAAATATTTTCCTTTATAAGTGTTGTGATGATATCTCCTCACAGCAATAGAAACCCTAAGACAACTAGTATGTTCATACAAAATTCTAATAAGCCATGTACATATCTTTTCTTTATATGTCTATTCCCCACACCAGGATCTCATGTAATCCATAGTGGCCTCTGATGGGGTGGTGTTAAGCATTCTAAATGTTAATTGGTCCTGTTTGCTGTCTGTTACTTAATTGACTCTGATTGGTTAAACAAATGCTGAGGCCTGGAGATTGGGCAAAGACAGAGATAGGTGGGACTAAGGTACCCTGACTTTTACAGAGAGAGAGAGAGAGACAGAGCATCTGGGGAAGAAGAAGGTTGCCAGAGAGAAGCCAGGAGTAAACAAGGAAGACACGCCATGGGGTCCATTAAAGAAGATCCTTCCACGTGGCCTGGAATACCAGCTTAGTGTGGAGAATAATAGTTCAAAGGGACGTATGTATATATGGGTCATATTTGCATAATAGAGTTATGAGCTAGCTTAGATGGGCTAGGATTGCATAACCCAGGCCTAGGCTTGTTAAGATCCACCGGGTGTCTGTGTGTATTCACTTATAATGGCAGGTTAAAGATTAACACTGCCGACCAATTAAAGATAATATAAATACTGGGTAAATACTTGAATTAGCTATTTTTTCTACATATGGCGCCTAACTGGGGGCAATTAGAATCCATGCTTATAGCCTGAGAAGGCCCAGATAAAAAGTAACTTCCTAGCCAAAGAGCAGGAGCTCCCTTAACAAAAGCTACTGCCTTACAGCCAAGGTGGTAGCTTAGCTCTCTTTATATGCTAAATAACCAACAGCCTTCTAAACAGAGCTTGAAAATGGAATTATCCATCTAAATTAAAAATGGAGAAATTCATAATGTCTCAATATGTTTGGATTCCAACTGAATTTGTTTCTCTTAACATACAGATGATTTTTACACCGACAATTGTGGTTCTATGTATACTTTTTGAGAAAGATTTGACAAGGATTAATTGTGCTCCAAGTTGTACCTTGTGTGAAGTAGCATTCAATGAATATATATATATATATATATATATATATATATATATATACTTCTCTGATTATGCTGGATTCATTCTGCTGTGCCCATGATAATTATTTTATTAAAGGGTTTACATGCTTTAAAGTTTTAGACCTACCACATCATCTTACAATGTTATTGCCTTTGTGTATACATAACAGTCATCTCAATGCTTTGTTTTTGTATTGTCACTGAACAAGCTACCAGCTCAACAAAGCAACAGTGACTGACTAAGGCCTGAGGACAATGATAGTGGGAAATGGGTCAACGATTAAGAAACAGCTCTTACTTGAAATGAAGCACTTCTTAATGTTGCTGACATGGGCCTAGAGGCTCTGGCAAAGGACAGAAGTGTGACCTTCATGTTTCACTGGGCATGTTTGGCACCTGTTTTGACATATTCTGAAGAGATGCCCTGGAGAAGTATGATCCCTAAACCTCGCTTGCAATAGTAGCAGGAAATGGAAGGCTCCACCTTGGAATCTGCTAGGTGACCATTTCTTTACAGCATTTACTGGTGAAATGACATCCAACTTAATCGCTAACTTGCTGATTATAACTGTATTTATTGCTTTCTTTTGTTTACTTTTTCTTCCAATACTCCAGAGTTTTAGCAACCAACTAGTTCCTTCACTAGCTGTTTTTCTCCCTAATGTTTTGTGTGTATGTGCATGTGTGTGTGTGTGAGAGAGAGAGAGAGGGAGAGAGAGAGAGAGAGAGAAGCTGTTTTGCAAGAAAAGGGGATCTTGCAGAAAACAAACATTTTTACAGTCTTCCCAGCACTCTCTGTCAGTTTTTCAGTCTGACTCAAGGTGACTGATTTTTGTACTACAGTCCTTATCTTAACATTCTGCTTCAGGAGCTGCCAGAACATTTATTTTATGTTCACAGTGAATGCAAAACCCCCAAGCTTCTGCAGAACTATTAAGGCTTACTAATTAGATTCGTTAAACAGTACTCAAAAGCAAAAGGAATGTGTCCATTATTATATTTACATTCCAACACTTACTTTCCACATTTCTTTATTAAAAATTACCTATGTTTAATAAGCATTCTTGCTAAAACATTGGATCATAAGCTGTGAGTTCAGTTGGACTGAAAAAAAAAATCTTTGCCATCTAGTGTTCTCGTATCTGGGGTTTCATGACGTAATCAAAAATAAGATTGACATGATGGCAAAATTTGGAGCTGTAAATATGCTAAGAAAATAGCATAGAAAGTTTTCTTGAGGGTTTTATGAGGTTATTTTAAACAAGGGGGTTTATCTTTATTGCTATATAGTGGTTTAATAACTGCAAAGTGTAAGACTAATTTTTTTTCTTGCTAAAACATTGGATCATATGCTGTGAGTTCAGTTTAAACTTTAAAGATTCTTTTTATTTTATTTTACTTTATTTATTTATTTATTTTTTTGAGACAGGGTTTCTCTGTGTATCTCTGGCTGTCCTGGACTCACTTTGTAGACCAGGCCGGCCTCGAACTCACAGAGATCCTCCTGCCTCTGTCTCCCAAGTGCTGGGATTAAAGGCATGAGCCACCACGCCTGGCAAATTTTTTTTTCATAAATTGAATATTTCTTTGTATTAGCACATACAGAGGTTTAGGTAGCAACAGACACACTCGGGGGCAGATGTGTGGGACAACTTCAGCAGCACATTAAAAAAAAATTCTTACAAAGCAACAAAAGGAATGCTTGTTCTTTTTTTTTTTATAAGTACTTTATTTTTTTTTCAAGTTACATCTCAGTCGCAAACCCTTCCCTATTCCCCCTTCCTGTCCCACCCTTTCACCCTCTTCCCCCCCCAACAGCTTCTCTTTTCATTCCAACAAATGGTTCTTTCTCTTATAACAGTAAATTCTATACAAAACAGCAGAATTAAATATGCCACATTTATGAGAGTTAAATGGCCCAGTATACCTTTCCAATGTCCAGTTCATACATATTTGGCCCCTGACTTTAACCTTCTACCTCTAACCATCTCCATGAGTTTAAAGTTCTATAACTGACTTAGCTTTCATACTAACTTGCATCACTATTATAACCATCTTCTTAGATCTAGAACGCTCTCTTGATTCCTAAACAACTCAAAATTTAGCTATGAGACTCAAGCTGTCTATTCTTCAACCACCTCAGAGAGCTGAGAAGGATAAATATATCTGATTGTATAGGAGGTGCAGGGCCTGCAGCTTCCAATACTAAGAAATGACAAACCAGTGACTACCTGGACAGTTCCCATTTTCTCTCCATACATTCCAGCATCAGTCTTCAGCCTTTTGGTCCTGTTTCTCTGACAGACATTTATTGTAGAGCAGGGATTGTGAGGGACTAACCTACCCTGTCTTGGCAGAGCTAGGCTGTCAACTTCCCTGCTACCAAGTTTTGCCCTTTTTGGACAGCAGTCTGTCTGCAGTTGAAGCAAGGAGTTTTTACATGCCAAGAGATAGGCTTGCCACTAATTCAACCATCTCACACTGGAGATTCTTCGATGCTTTTCTTCTACTTGGAGTAGAATAGGGGGTGCTGTCAGGAGCTGATATGTCACGATATCAAAAAAAATCTTAATTTAAGACCACATCATTGAATGCCATATTCTGCAGATCTCTTGGGGTTTTTGAAGATGCCCTATCTATCTCTTGTATTTAGATAAGCAAATGTTGCTTGTCTCTTAACAACTTGATTACTGAGTAGCTTAGAGAATATCTGTGATAGACTGTCTTAGTAGCTAACAAGGTGACATGCATGCATTACTAGGAGTTTGTTTTTCTTAACTATCCTAAACAGTTTAAGATGGTTGGTATCAAGAGGCCAGAGCTTCACATTTCATTTTTAAGTATCTCTAGGTATGATACCATTAGGAAGCGTTACCTTAAACTTTGTATCAATATACAAAGATCTATTCAAATGTGGCTAAATATACTCTTAATTTTGTATCAATATACAAAGATCAATGCCTATGTGGCCCAATACAATCTTAATATTGCGTCCATATGCAAGGGTCAATACCATTGTGGCCAACTATAATCTTAGTTTTGTATCAATATACAAATATCAATACTGACGTAGACCAATACAATCTTATTTTTGCACAATAAACAATGGTCAATACCACTTTAGCCCAATATACTATTAATTTTGTATCAATATACAAGGGTATAAGGGCATATTCAATAATGTGACCTTTCTTCTTGATCCTTCCTGTGCTGTGTCTCGATTTTTCTCAAGTCCGGGCATTCCTACATAGGAGATAAAGAAGGATACAGAAAAGGGAAAGAAGGAATACCCTGGGTCTAACCTCCAAAACCCATTAAACAGGACCATTTAACAACTTGTAATCTCTTGAATCATGCAAGGACTCCATAAACATAGTTCAACTGACATATATATAAAGGACTGGTTACTCAGGTTATAAAAGTAAGCTTTACAAACAAGAATAAGAAAATGAAGATGCCAATAAAATAGGAGCCAATGATTTCAACAGCTAGTTTCCAAAGGAGCTGTTTGGATGGGAACTACACCTGTGCAGCATCCCTAGTGAGTAATGAAATGCAAATTAAATCCACAAGGCTATGATAACATACACACCTATCATTGTGCATGTAATGAAAAATGTAGACAATAACAAAGGCTGGCTTCAGGGAAAGTGGTGGAAATGTACTATTAGGAATTCAGGATAGTTTTACCCCTCAGGAAAATAGCTTCAAAAATGTTAGTATTTCTTTACTTTCTCCTTTTGTTTCAATGTTTTGTGAGAAATTGGATGTAATTGCTGTCTTAGTTTCTCTTTAGGTTTGATTTTTGTTAAGGCCTTGGTTTTTTAATTATTATTGTTTGAAAATTATCTATATAACCAGCTGTTTCTTTTCCTTTCCTTTCTTACTTCTTTCCTTCCTCCCTCTCTTCTCCTTTCCCTCCCTCCTTTCTTCCCTCCTTAAAAATTTCATATTTAAGATCAGACAGTTGTACTCACCTGGAATCCTGTTTTATCCAAGGCTGATGGATCCAAGCTCTATGACTAGTATGCTGGTACTAAAAAGCCAGCAGCCTTCTAGATAGAGCTTGGAAATGGAATTAATCACCTAGATTAAAAATGGAGGAATTCATAGTGTAATGATTAGAGCTTCCAAGCCCTACCTCCCTACCTGCCTATCTCCCTACCTCCCTACCTCCCTACCACTGGGAGGTAGTACATGATAGATTCTGGGGCAAGATGACCTATAACTCAGGACCTACTCAAAATTCCCATGCTTCTGAAGCCTAACTAAATTTTGATCATGTGAATTTGGTCCTAACATATCTCCCTTTTCTCTTCTGACTGCTTCAATCTTAAAGCAGCTGAGCCTAATTCTTATCCTCTGGGAAAGGGATTTCTCACTTTTCTCTTGAATCTGTTTTAATCATAAATTTCCTTTGA
>CAJQZJ010032716.1:71054-105547 GCA_907164525.1 Lophiomys imhausi | reverse complement strand
AGGGCATTGTCATCAGGGCCCAGGAAGACTGAAATGCTAATCAAAGGCTGGGCAATGGGGCATCTATCAGAAGCATCTGATCATTTGATCCAACTGAAATACAGGAATCAATCATATCGGCCAGACTGGTCCAGATCAGCTTTCATGAAGTCCAGGGCTCAGCAGTGCAGTCGATAGGTGATCTCTGGATAGAATCCATCAGCCAGGTGAGAATCTACTGAGACAAACAGAAGTTAGAATTGTTGAACAATTGTGGAAAGTAAGGATCCCCATAACCAAGGGGAAAAACAGTTGTACTCACCTGGAATCTGTCTTATCCAAGGCTGATGGATCCAAGCTCTATGACTAGATCTCAGAAAGACAATATGACAAAGACTTGAAAAACAACCTTGAGTTACTAGCATGAACAATCTGTAAATCAAAGACTTAAAATCTTAAACTTCTGACTAATCATTTAGTGGTATGTTCACCAGAGCTAGACCAACAACATACTGGAACTTTAACCATAACACAGCAAAGGGAAGAAGTCTGAAACATAAAGCAAACTGTTTTTTTGGCCTTTTAATAAAAGATACCCAGTAGTTTTAACTAGTCAATAAATAAACATAAACTTTTCTAGGGTAAGGAGCTAATTATCTCAGATTGCTGGATTCAGAGCCGAGAATACTAATTATCTGTTTTCTGAATCTGGTAACAATGTAGACTGAGAAAGCATCTGAAATCTTAGCTTTCATTGCTAAACTGTTAAATCTTTTATCAGTACAGTTTTTAGACTCATCAGGGATCTGAGAATGACAAATACCATCTGAGTAAGCAAAATCAATTAGCTTTTGAGTCTATAAAAATGACAGCCTTTATCTTAACACCCATCCATGTTTCTCCATGTCCATGGGCATTTATCTCTGACCACCAGTACCAAGGTACAACAGCCTTTTTATGAGACAGGAATTATGAAGGACTGCTTACCTTGTCTTGCTAAGCCCAGCAGTCGACTTCTCTGTCCATGTCCAGTCCATTCATCTTGGGCAGTCTAGTTCAGTGGTCAGCTTTGCCATACTTAAAGCAAGTCTCAGGTAGAGTTCTTTTGTGCCTGTTCTCTTCTTTGGAGAAAACAATGAATGCTGACAGGAGTTGGCATGTCTAGCAGAAAAAGTGTTTTATTTTTAAACATCATGTTCTGCAGATCTCTGAGGTGTCCGAGGACCTCCATACCTTGCTTAAGCTTTTTATTTTTGCATCTTACAATTCGTATATCTTAAGAATTGCATAGATATAATACCTTATCTCTTAACTTTGTATCTTATAATTTGTCCAAGCCTGCATCAAAATTCAATGGTACCAAATGCCTTGTAAATGTCTTTTTATTTTACTCCAGTCATGTAAGGTGTTATTATATTTTATAGCATAATCCATTGGTAAAAAGCATGACCTTCTAAATGATTTTTGATTTTTAATCCTTGTACTTTATCCCCAATGAATTGTACAATATCATAAAGATCATCAATTTTTTAATCTATATTTTCCTGAGTGACTAAAGCCATGATAATATTTTGCATTAAGGAGTTAATATGAACTTCTTGGGTTAAAGCTATAAAGCTGCAATTCCAGCAATAATCAATCCTACCATGTGTTTACTTTTGTTAAAATTGTTTTAAATTATTTTATTACTTGCAAACCTTTATCTGAATATCATTAATCAGTTACATTTACAGGTGTCATGATAAAACAGAAATATAAACAGTGAATTTAATATTTCCAATAAGCAGAACATATGGGAATGTAACATAAGCAGAAACCTTGACCCAGAATGTGACTTTGACCCTGTATCCAAACATGATCTCCTTTTCAGATTGAGTAGTAACACAGCATAACAGTTTCCCATACTATTTAGATATCCATTAATCTGTATTATTTAATTCTTTAAAGCTAAATTGACAAAACAGTTCACAAAAGGACTGGAAATAACCCAGTATTTTCAAATGAGTTGTACCAGGATTATTGAACATAAGCTTACAAAAGTTTCTCCTCATTTTTATCTGTTAATAAAATATCTTTTATATAATAAACATATATTTGAGAAAACTTGGCTCTAACCCCATTAATAGCCTGGGACATAAACTTCTGATATAATGTTGGACTATTTGTCTTCCCTTTCACGGTAGCATTACTTTTTCCTAGTAACAGTCCCATTGTTTTATTTGGGCAAAAGACCATTAACGCCTGCTGGTAATATGCCAATTGCTTCATTAGCAGTAAACCTGCTTCAGAATTTCTAAAGACTACCTGTAGCTTTTTTTTTTTTTGAAAAAATTCTTTTCCTGTTAGCATTTTTTAATTCATTGCAGCATTGTTAGTTCTCTAGTTTTTCAAAAATAATAGTGACTGTCCTTAATTTTATTATTTAAGCTGAAGAAGGAGGAAAAGATAACATACGTTTAACATCATCAATTATATAGGCAACTCTACCATTGGAGAAACCATTCATAACCAAAATTCATTTTTTTCTTAGCAGCCTCTATTAAGTCCCTTAGTGACTTGTCTTGTAATCCCTCTAACTTTTGTAGTTTTCTTTTGAAAATCTGTTTCCTGCTGAATTTTTGGGCCAAGTAAACCTGTTAGAAGGAACTTGATTAAAGTGGCATTGTCAAGGCAGTTGCCAATTCCTGTTTTTCTCTCCTGACCGGTCCCCCTTGGAGAAATCTTTAAAAACTTGGGTGTTGACATAAGGAGTCAGCCCTGGGAACAATGAAACTTTGAATATTATCAGAAGCTTATTGAAAAGACCTGTTGCCCTTAAATTTTTTCTTGACCTTTAAAGCATTGGGCAGAAAATATATCAGCTGACTGCCAGAACTGGCGGTGGAGGGAGTGTATGGAGGGAGTATGTGGCCCATATATTTTGCTTGGACAGGTGGATGGCCCTTTTCATCTTTCCTGATGGTAGCAGCCCCATCCCCCCCCCCCTTAGCCTGTTTAGTTTTCATTTCTGCCTCTGGGGAGGAGAGGTGACCCCATAATTCATCCAGTTTAAGGCAGGTTTTACCTTAGGGAGCCTTTTCTGTTCTTTGCTCCTGTTTTCTCTAGTGTTCTTCACTGGTGCTCCAACTGACAATGGAAATTTGGAGCTGCCCTGCAGGAGAGGAGGGTCTTGTCCCTCACAACAAGGATTTCGGTGGGGAAGATCAACAAATCCCCATCCTCCCTCACTGCACCCCATGGTGGCCTGGCTCAGACAGCAAGAGAAGGGAGATTATCAATCTCAGTGTGGCACAAGGGGGAAAAAGCAGCCAAGGTCTAAAGCTGAGCCAAATGTACATTCAGTTCGCATGCAAACTTATTCTCTTGTGAAGAACAAGAGAAAGACATAGACAAAAACATACATAGAAAACCTTTTTCAAGTCCGTGTGTCTCACTCTCAGTCAGAAGAAGTTAGGAAGACAAACAAACATAAAGTCAGATCAAAGCTTCCCCTAGCTTGCTGGGAAGCTCTTTCTTTTTAAACAAGAAAACAAACATAAAACCAGTACATAACAATAGCCGGTCTCATGACTGGCTGGGCAGAACCTGAACAAACCTGTAGCATTTCTCTGGCATGAAAAGCCCCTAATGCATTTCTCAAGAAAACCATAAACAAGACAACAAAGACATATCACAAACAATAAATCAGACTAGTAAGGCAGAACCCAAAAATCTGAGGTCTTTCATGTAATCAAGTCCAGTGGTGTGGAAGTCATTTGTCCCATGTCAAAGTAAATTGTCAGTTGAGACCGAACAAAAAGACAGTCACATAGATTACACATTTGACAGCAACAGCGCTCTGTTCAGTCTCACGATGACCAGCCAGGCATAACCAGTTCCTGTACCCTCACTGGCGAATTGGGCAAGTTTCCCAGAGAACTTGAAGCATCCTTCAAAGCTCTCATGATTTAGCAGATTAACAGCACATCTGCCTCTGTTCTATTGTCACCTCAATACACATATCTTATTCTTTAATACACACAACACATGCCTCAAAATTCATAGAATTCCTCAAATGCCTCAGTGCAAACACAGAGCGTTTACCTGATACACACAAACTGGTGCATTCACCTAACATGCACAAACTGGAGTGTTATCTGACATGCACAAACTCCCATTTACAGCATGCGTCTCAAGAAGAAAAACAAAAGCAAGGCCTCAGAAGCCAAAGCACAGAACACAGACAAAGACAAATGCTCTCACAAACAGAAATGAGCTCATGAATAACTAGCCAGCTCACTTCTGCCTTGGGGTCTTTCCTGGTAACTCAAGGTCTCCCAGATCTCTGTGGAACCTCCAAATGTAAGGACCAAGGAATGGATTCCTGAACCCAAATGTGGGGCTGAAACCGAACTTTTAAATTATTATTTAACACTTATTTATTTACTAAATTCACTTATAACAAACACCAGCAATTTCTTAACTATTAATCCTATAAATTCCTACAACCCCTTTAACCTATCCACTAAACCTACTGATAATCATAACAACTACTTTCATACCCTTTTAGAATGATACAGTCTCTGGGGCAGGTCCTCAGTCGTCAGGAAACCAGTCTCGGGGGTAGACTCTTTAACGCACTTAGCAGTCCTTTTTCTGGAATAGCTCAGACGCAGGTTCGTCAGGGTAAATTTGCTATCGAAGTCTCACTTTAAATAAGGCTTGAGGCTTTCTTCTCTCTGGGAGACCTCAGTGTCTGTAGGCCACCTTACTTCCTTCGTATCAGCAACTCTGCCGTTCTGCCTCAGTCTTTAAAGCTGGCCACAGTTCCGTTCAGGCCACTGTTCGGACAGGTCAAACCCCTCTAGGCAAAAGCTGAGCCACAGGGTTTAGTCCTTGGCCTTTTGCTGTCTTGCCGAGGCTTTCTCTGCTCACCAGCTTCCTTCTGCCTCAGGGAGATCTGGCCATTGGTCTACCAGAACTTTCTCCAGCAGGACTCTCGGAGCTCTCTCATATCGGGGGCCCTTAGCACGCACGCGCCCCTCTGGCGTCATCCACTTGTCCTTAAATAGGATCACTCCTAGTTCCACCTGCTTCAGCTTAATTTGGGCTCTGCCCACTTAGCAGTTGAAAGCAATGCCAGGTCATAAAGTCTTTCCTTCTTTCACCTGGCTTCAACCTTGTTTTTCAGTCCAAAGAGACTCCCCTCATTTCACCTGACTTCTTCCATAAGCTGATAAGCTAATTGCTCACAGCAGTTGATCTTCATGCCCCGAATTAAGAGACTGTATCAGAAACTTAGGTATTCACTAAATCTAACTTATATTAACCTATCAGCCCCTACATGGGGCAACCAAGGAATCCACCAGGAACTCGAGAACGTTGCAAAACAGAAGAGGAATTATTAATCAACATGCTGAGGTCACCCTCAAAGCTTCTCCATGCAAGGAAAAGGAGGGGACCCCAAACAGAATTTCAGTTCATGTTAAATATGTTTCAGCAAGGCAGACTCAAGCATCATGAAGCAACAGTACTTTGATTGGCTAGCATAGATGACCTAGGAAACAAGGTAGGGATTTCCAAACTCATGACTGTTGGAAACCTGTGGTTTCTGTTGTTCTCCCTGTTGCTCTGGGAACTGGTCATACCCAAGCCAAAACTTGGCCTCCTGGTAAAGGTTAGAGCTTTCAAGCCCTGGGAGGTAGTACGTGATAGATTCTGGGGCAAGCTGACGTATATAGCTTAGGGACTAGTCAGAATACCCAGGCTTCTGAAGCCTAACTAAAATTTTGTCAAGTGAATTTGCTCCTAACAGTTCTGTGTATTGTTTTTGAGAAAGATTTGACTAGGATAGCTTTAAGGAAGAGAGCTTACAGATGGGATCCCAAGTTCCTAGCAATGACAATGGGTGAAAGAAGGAGGCTCTTCCTGATAGATAATACAAAATTGATGGCAGCTGGGGCTCAGAGCTCCCTGGCTACTAGGTGCTTCTCATCGATTTCTGGTATTGGCCACCCAATACAATGCAGCCAAAAGTAGATTCCAAGGAATGATGAACAAAATTGCAACATGGGATGGTGCAGTTAGACCAAGGCTTTTGGAATGTTCTTGTTTCTTTGCTTGATTTTTGTTTATATGTCCTTGATCTTCCCTATATCAGGAGGTAGGAAGAATATTTAGAGTTACTTAACTGCTGATTTGAATGCTCCTCCTGTCTTATGATCAACTCATGATTGCCCCCTGTTTTATGATCAATTTGTGATGGATTGCTGAATAGCTAGGCCAGAGGCAATTGCACTTTTTCCAAAGATTGTCCTCATTTTTTATTTTAAATGCACTGATCATGTTGAAGATTACCTAACCCATTCTGGAATTCTCCTGAATACTTTTAAAAGGAACCTGAAAGCTTACCTGGGATGGCCAATTTGCTTAATTGGTGATCCCTGCATGTTGGGGTTCTGCAGAAAATAAATGTTCTTTGCTACTGCATGCATGCTATCTGAGTTTGGGTGTCTACTTCAGCGCACTCCAGACTCTAACAGTGATAAATGGAAGAGGCAGGATATTGACCCAATTGTACTACAGCAGAACCCTTTTTCACTACATCTTCCAAAAACGTGTTCATTTTTTTTAATTTCTCTCAGAACTGTGAAATGTAAGTTTGAACTGAGGCTGTAGAGACAGTCATGTTTTCTGTTACTGTTATCTCTGTAGAGTCAATGTGGATTTGTTGCTGTCTGTGATCTTTTTCTTCTATCATACTTGATTTTCTTGTTAAATGAAATGAAGACACACTAGAACTAGCTGTTAAATTTTTTTTTCTGTCACAACTTGACTTTCAAACATCCCTTTTATCTCATTAAGCATTGTTGTTCTTGCCTCTCAAGTAGACAAAGTCTCAGATAAATGGTAAAAGAACCAAAGGGACATTTCTTTGTCTGATTATGAAAGTGGGAGGCTAGTACTGTTATTTTCAAAGCACAAATGTTATCCTTCCATGGGGAAAATTTGGGTTTAATTTTACCCACCCTTCCTTTCTCTTTGGATCTTCTGGATGAGATGGAGAATTGTTTCCAGTTTTTCCTCACAGAGAACATCTCCTAATAAGTTTTAAATGTGAGGGAACTGCAGGAGGCTGGTGCCCATGTAGGTTCTTATTAAGGACACAGCATATGTGAATTGGTATGTAGCAGTTGTTTGTTTTTATATATGAGGATATATACAAGGATAAATTCTGCAGAACATTTACCCAGTTTCCTTCGAGGGGTAAAAAAAGTGAACTAAGAAGCAAAAACACAAAGTCTAAATTATTATAGCATGCTTCTAAAACAGGCATACTAGTTTGATCTTCCAACATTTCAAGATATTGGTAGTTGAAAAATCAAACTGATGAATATTTTCTTAGCTGTTGTTTGTCCATTGCAGTATGTTTTTTTTTCTTTCTTCCATTATCAGTTCTATCTACTTTTAATGGTTTAAAGTTAAAAACCAAACACCTTTTGTTGTGGCTTAAGATATGGCTAAGAATTTAAAAGTGTGCAGGACCATTACACACATATATTCATACTCCACACAACCAGTCAATGCAATCTACCTATACATTTGTAACTATGTATGGTTTGCTATTCTGGGGACTCTTGTACCATGACTAGAAACATCTTTGGCTGTCACAGTGGGAATGAAGAGAAAGGATAGCCCTATCATCTAGCTGATAAAACTCCAAGAACATTGCTCACTACATATGATGTATTGAACAGCCTTTCTCACAATGGATAATACAACCCAGCACATGTCTAGTTGATAGATGCCATCTGTATCCATATGCAAATTTCCAGTTCCCCATTTTGGTATCCAATAATTATTATTCTAAGCTCATTATGGTAGATTTGATTTCTGTCTATATTATAAAATTCTTTCTCGACTGATCTCTTAACTTCAAGATCAAATAACTGTTTTGTAGTTAATGTGGGATTCTTGTTATTATTTTCTATTGTGTTCAGACTTTGTAATATCTGCTTTTTGTTTGCAATTTGATTCACAGGCAAATCCCCATAAAATTATAGTTATCACAATATGATTGTCTTTAAATGGATGTTGACCACCTGACAAGAAATGAAAGTTTGTTTCCCTAAGGAGAAATAGGTACCATTATGCCAGGAAAATTCTGTATGCAGAGCAGGTTCATGGGCTTTATGTCACTAGATGAACCATAGTAAATTGGTATTAGATTGATTCTTTGTGGAATGAAAATTGCAAGGTTGGAGTTAGAAACATTACTGAAGAATTGTAATTTCTCCAGTGTACAATTTCCATTTAAATGTGTTTTATAACCTGTGCTTTTCAGCAAAGAATTGAAATGGGCATCAAATTTCAAAACAAAAATTAATTTTTTGAGCATGGTATATTTCTCATTTTGAAGCTACTGTTGTGAACAATATTTCTCTTTGGAATTAAAAATAAGTAAGTATTATAGCTGGACTAATGACTTCCTAGCATGTAAATCCCAGCATGTAAAAACTCATATAGGAGGGTAACTGCAGGTTGAGGCTAGCCTGGGCTACAGAGTGAGTCCCTGACTCAATATATTAAGTGTATGAATGAATAAATAAGTGTCACATTTGTTTCTCCAAATAAAAAAGTACTTCACAACCTAAGTCAATATCAAATTTCTGGATATTTAATATTCTTCAAATTGAAATATTATATTTCTTTATGAACATGGGCTTATTCTAGGGGGTGTTGGGAATTGAATTATACAGTTTTGACTTAATACATTCTAGAAAGTTTATCATATCAATATATAAAATTTTACCTTATTTTCACACTGCAATTACGTTATCTCGGGCAAGAGATTGTTGAAGGGCATGCAAAGAAATCAACAACATGGTGTTGTAATGTTTCAGAAGGGTAGGGTCATTGCCTAGTCAATTGAAAAGGAAATAGGAGCTGTGAGGTCCCATCTCTAGCCCCCCCCCCTTACTTAAACGAGGGGGAACTAAAGATCTTCTTTGTGTATTGGATGTCTTACATTTTCCCAGGTGTCAGATGTATAGAAGATTGGAGTGAGGGAGGAATTGTGTCCTACATGGGACAATTTGAGTTCCTGATGTCATCAACAACAATAGCTGGCTATTCCTAGCCCTAGTGATACTTTACCTCCAACAAGGGCCACCTCTTAATCCTTACAAAGAAAATTCTAGTAACTGTGGACCAAATGTTCATACATATGAGTTTATGAGTTCCATTCTTATTCAATCTACCACAATTACAAAAATGTATGAATTGTCTAGTTATTTCCTGAAAGACAACTTACTGTTATTTAGGGAGCTCTTGTCAGGGCCTCGTCGATTTGAATTATATCAAAATTTAATCATATTAACATATGATAGCAGAGTATATACAACATTATATCCAATAATTTAGCGTCCATACTTCTTACTGATGGATAGTTGGCAAGAACCCACCCCTCTTTTTAAAATAAAACTTCACTCAATATCCTTTACACTTAAAATACTACAGTTGTTAGCACCAAATCCTCTGCATATATATTATAGTTGTTTGTTTAGTTTAGTGTTCTTGTGAGACTCCTAGTAGTGGGAGTATTGTGCTCTGATTCTATTGTGTGCTCTTGAGAATCTTTTCCTCCTATTGAGTTACATTGCTTAGCTTCGATATGAAGGCTTTTGTCTTTTCTTATTGTATTTTGTTTTGTCTGATCTGGCTATTGTCATCTCTTGGAGAGCTGGTCTTTTCTGAAGAGGAAATTGAGGGAAAGTTGACCTCTGGAAGAAGATAGATGGGGGAGCTGGGAGGAGTAAAGGGAGAGACACTGTGGTTGAGATGGATTGTATGACAGAAGATTCTATTTTGAATTAAAAAAAAAAAGATTTTACAGTTGTTCCTGTGTATCTGTGCACAAATATCAAACCAGAGTCAATCCAATAAACCACACCTGTAGTTTATTAACTTTTCCCCAAGTTACCAAATAAATAAGGTCTAATTTGAGAAACATATCTTCCTTGAACTTTAAGATTCAAGTGGTTATAGTTCCATCCATTTGACTGCAAATTGCATGATTTCATTGTTTCTGATGGCTGAGTAGTAGTCCATTGTGTAGATGTACCACAGTTTTTGTATCCATTCTTTGGTTGAGGGACATCTGGGTTGTTTCCAGTTTCTAGCTATTACAAATAAGGCTGCTATGAACATAGAAGAGGAAACTTCCTTGTGATTCAGTGAGGAGTCATTTGGATGTATACCCAGAAGTGGTGTGGCTGGGTCCCGAGGCAGAGCTATTCCAAGTTTTCTACGATATCGCCAGACTGACCTCCATAGTGGTTGCACAAACCTGCACTCCCACCAGCAATTGAAGAGGGTTCCCCTTTCTCCATACCCTCGCCAGCATGTGCTGTCATGTGAGCTAACCCAGACTCAGAAGGATGCACATGTCATTTATTCACTTATAGTTGGATTTTAGCCATATAGTACAGAATAACTATACTACATCCAATGCACCAAAGGGAACATAGACTTTGTTACCTGTCAATGAGACACTGTTCCCTGGTGGTGCTGCCTTGTAGACCCCCAGTGTATGAGTAGGCTCTTGGCCCTCATATGACTGCTGAACTGGGGCGGCGGACTGTTATGTAGGGACACTCCACTCCAGAGGAGTGGGATGGAAGGGATAGGGGTAGAGGGTGGGAGGGCGGGCCTGGGAGAGGTGGAAAGAGGACACTGTGATGGAGATGTAACCTGAAGTAATAAATAAATAATGAAAAAGAAAGATTCAAGAGGCTCAGTAATTAAGAGCACATCCTGCTCTCCAGAAAACCTGAGACTGTTTCTTGGAATCCATATCAATTTGCTCACAAATGTCTGCAACTCCATCTCCATGAGATCCCAATTCTTCTTCTTGAGGGAAACCATTAGCTCTGTACCAAGGTCTCTGGTTGACAGGAAGGCAGATTACACAAATAGAACACACATAGTAGAATGTGTTCATATATGAAGTTAAAGATTGAAAAGACCAATTATTAGGTACTGAATTTTTATTTATTTAATGATTTAGTTAAAGTACTATTTGTATGCCTGTTTGTCAATCATGACTTTACTTGTTGCTTGGAAGAGATTTACCTGGAAAAATAACTTAATTGTTCATTGCTCTTATCAACCTGCCAACTGCCACTGATGTTTTGTAAAATCCTGGTTGCTTGTTCCTCACCTTGTGGTTTTTCAATTTAAAGTGAAAATGCTAACAGGGGCCTCCATTGAAACCTTTCAAGAGCTATCCCTCAGAATCAATAGCCAAAGGATTATAACTAAGTCACTGTAGATAAAAACATAATGGAACTGTGTTAAGTTATAAATTAATAAGAATGTCATTCACAATCTGGACTTTGAACTGAGTGGTATGAAGATCAGGAGAGATTAATTATTGTGAGCATTGAAACACGTGTTACTCTCTTAGCTGTAGAGAATGCAGTTTTAAGCAAGGTAGCAACTTCTGTCTGTCAAGGTAACTTGAGGGACACATATGCAAACAAAACTTGGAAATCATTGTGTTCATCTACATGTCCGTGTCTGTCTTTACCTTCTCTTGAAGTCTTAAACACACTGTAGCTAGGAAGCACCATTTTACTAAATGGGTCCAAAGTGCCTTCTGAATAACTCCTTTTTTACACTCACAAATTAGGGAAGCTCTTATCTCTCAAGAAATAAACTTATTTTTGAAGGGAACAGCAGTTAATGCAGAAACTCAAGGAGAATGCAGAGAATAAGTTATGAACAAGTGGTCATGCCTAAATAAAACATCTCTAGTATGTGCCAACCACCACTAGCCCAATGCCCTAGGGAACATCACAGAAGAAAAGACAGACAGATTTCAAGAGTCATGGGTTGCAGAGGACTGCTCTGCAGTAGTGTCTCCAGACATGCCTGGGTGTTGCACTCGTGAACTCAGAGCAGCTGTGATTGCCTGCACAAGATGTGGAGAAAATCATACCAGTCAGAATTCCAGCACAAATGGATTAGAGTCTCGTGAGGCTTTGCCTGTTGTTGAGGAGAACTTTCTTACAGCTTGTAGTTGCTGGACTTTTCTTCCGAAATGTGACCATGCTGTACTGGAAGGTCCTGTGACCACTTATGGGATATACATACATACAAACATACATACATACATTCATACACACATACATATACATACATACATACATACATACATACAACATATGTAAATAAAGACCACATAAGTGTAAGAGTGTATTTGAGTATGAATCTAAAATATTGAGAGCCTTTATATTAAGATTTGGTTTTACTTGGTAATTTATATCAAAATCCCTCAGTTTTAAAGATCACTTAATACAAAACTGTGTAAGTGTATGTGCGCACACACATACACACAAACACTTCTGTCTCTCTCTCTTTCCTGCTACCGCATAGCACCCAGCACATAGCACATGTTTTACAAAGAGTGGGTTCTTAAAAATTATGTGTCTGTGGGAAAAGGAGTTATGTCCATTTAATTTGTTCCCTCAGAAGAAATGTGCTTGAGGCACTCCTGTCAAGGGAACACCTTCCCCCCACATTAGAGTCTGTCACAGATTGCTTATTATCCAATAACTCCCTAACTTGAGGGCCATATAAGTCCCAGTCCTGAGAGATGGGCCGAGTTAAATGTGCTATGAACATACATATCTTCTTGGTATTTGTCTCCTTACAACCATGTAGACTACCCCTGAAAGTCACTTTTGAGTTATGAGAGAAATTAGCTCATTAATCATTACAGATTCTGTTGAGTGGATGTGTTAGCTGGGCATACTTCTGCCTGAATGACTGGACCACAGCTGCAGGTACAGAGTCATGGCCTTCATCAACCTTACTGTGGGATAATGACGTAAGGCAACAGGAAAAGCAAAAGCCTTGTTACGACAGCCAAGGAGGAGAACATTAGTACACAAGGTAAGGTTCACAACGCAGAGATGAAGAATAGCATGTTCACTCTAGGAGTTTTTGTTCTTTGAGAAGTGTAGAGCTTCTGTCATTTTGTTTTTGAGTCTTTTGAGTATTCCCTCCAAGATCCTTAGAAGCCTTTAGACTTCAACCTGTGGGAAAACATTCAAGACATTTTTCTGTCATCTCCAAGCTTTGGACATTTCAACATGACATTGTCATTGACAATGTTCACACATGAGACTCACATAGCATAATTACAAAAGAAAAAACAGAAAAAAAAACTCCATAATACTTAAGTAAGTTTAAATTTTTGAGTGAGATCCAATTCATGGTTATCTTGTGGCTCATGTGATCCACACATCTCAGTTTGGATATACCTTGAATCAACAAGGAAACATTTGTATCTATTTTACAAGCAGTCCTAAAGGAAGTTTATAAGATATGCCTGTCATTATACATTTAAACAGTGTCCCAGAATTCTCTTTTGATTTTAACATCTGCTCTTTCTACTTGTTTCTCTTTTTAAATGCCTTTTTGAATGTTATTAATGTGACAATAGCAAATAGCCTGAAACATGTATCATACTCAAATCTTTGATGTAGAAATCCTAGCACTGCTAAATCTAAGCATCACTGTGGATAGCTATGAGAGGGGTATCAGGATGTGGCCATCCTAGAAGCTGCAACAGGGGCCAGCAGAACTGAACTTCCCAATAAGTGAGGCCACTTTGCCTGACCTAAAAATGACTCTGGAGAATAAAAGCCTAAAATAACAGAAGGAAAGCTGTCCACAGACACTGTGGGAGGTGTCCCTGAAGGGACTACAGCAGAAATTTAAATTTGAGAGGAAGTAGCATTGATTCTGGCTTAGGACATTTTTAAAGCATTTCAGTAGAGGCAAAATTTCCTGGTTAAAAGAAAGTATAAATACAAATGTGTGTTTAGCAGATGGGCCTTTAGATTACTGTTGACATAGCAAAAGGAGACAACAACAAAAACCAAGAAAGGTTCTACTGTCATGTCTATGGTTACTCTGAAAACTCTGCCACAGTTACTTCATCACCTGTAGAGAAGGGAAACACAGCCGCCTTTCTAGAATGTTGCCAAGGCTTGAGGAAATGTACACAGGAAGGAAAATTGCAATGAAGGACAGCGAGACTCAAAGGAGGCCACTTGTAGGTACCATGAGTAGTAGGCTGTGCACACTGGAAATCTATCTGCACTCTATATGCCAACTGCCTCCAACACTTAATGTGCCTCTGTGGAAATTAGAAAATAGTGCTATCTACCTCTCCAATAATTAAAAATTGCATCATCTCCCATCTTATTCAAACCTGTAACACACAAGTTAATAGCATGAAGACTGGGTTTCATCCCTCATTTGAGAATCTCTTTACCAGCCAAGTGCATAATCTGCTCAAGTTTGTGTATGTTTGACCAACTATTAAAATGCTATCTCTTTGAGCTGTGCTCTGCACTTCTTAAAAATCATCTTATAGGTAGCAGAGACCTTAGAATATTTAGTGTAAACAAAAAATTTTATCTTTCCCCAAGAGTTGTATCATTTGCTAGAAGTTTCTAGCAATAATATCTCAGCTATGCATTACTAAACCTGACAGGGTAGTTTTGTTGGTTTGGGTACTTGTATTCCTCTTGAAATTGAACTGTATGTTTTGGTGATGGGGGTTCGGGAGTATTCTATGGCCTCAGGTTGATCTTTGGAGGCTCAGTGCACATGCCAGATGTAATCATGAGCTGGAGACTCAGTAAGGATCAAGATTCAAAAGCATACATGATGCATGTCTTCTGGATATATTGCTGATAGTAGGGTGTGTTTGTTGATATGTGTGAGTGCCATGGAGGTCACACTCTCCATTTATTCAAGGCAAGAACAGCTGAAAGCCTTGCATAGGGAACTCACTTGAGTTCTGTTCTATATGCCCTCTACGGTCCCTCTTCCAGATTTTAATATGCACCCTTTTCTGTGATGAACACTAATGTAATACATACTCTTCAGCTTTGATGAATATGGATACACTATACACATATCAGCTCCCATAAATATTTAGCTATGACTTTATCAGTCTTCAGCAACTCCATATCTCTAATTATTAGAACTTAATTTCAGTTTTGAGAACCATTTCCAAAGTTGCAAAAGTTTGAAATCATTTTGTGATCCCTGTAAGTTTTAGATGTTTTTACTTAGAAATTGGCATCACTGTGTATTTTATTTACTCTGATCCTGCTCTTTCTCACCTTACCTTATTCTCCATGCTGTAACTCTCATACCTATGGAAACACATATGTTCTTTAAGGAGAGTTTAATGCTATTTTCAATAATATGTAAACCCATATGAGATATAATACCTCAAACACAGCCAGCCAGCTGCCACACCTTTCTGTTTTACCTGCTGTATTCCTTCGTGTCCCATAAACTATCAGTAACTAATATGATAAATGACTTAATGGTTATGTGTCAATTGGTGATTAGATCTTAATACTAGAGCACACATTGGTAATTCACCTAATACTTAAATCCTTAGAGGTAAACATTCTTATAAAACAAGCTACCCACAGAAAGTACTACTGACGATTCCACATCTAACAACCCACCCTTGAGAGAGACAACCTGAAGAACAGTGCTTTGGCCATCCAAATTTGTATTTGCTGTGTATTGAAGCAAGGACAATCTCTTCACAAGAGTACAACAACAACTAAAGCAGATCAAGAGCCTACTATGGGAGAGACACTTTTGAAGAAATTTGCATTCTATTTCATTTAAGCTTCATAACAATGCAATCAGATTTTTAGGTATAATTTGCTGATATAGGGATTCCAGCCAAGGTGGTTTGGCTCTAGAACCCAATTGCTACGCTGTCCCTTTTGAAATTGCATTAACTCACCTGTGGAAACTTGGCTATCCTAACTTAGCTTTATGTTGTAGAAGTTCTATTTGTCTGTAGGGAATGTGCTAGGCATGGTATTCAACTGCCTCTTCAGTTCCCATCCCTGTGTTGTTGTGTTTCCTTCCTATGTAGTCTACATCCTCCAAATTCCTCTGCCTCAAGTGCCACCTGTTCTCCTGAAAATGCAGTGTGGCATTTGCCATTTATATTGCTATGCTCAGCGGTGTCCTGGAAAATGTATATAAAATGACAGCTCCAATCCACACTATCTCTGGGTTTCACACTTCTGCTTCCCTTTGTAAATCTGGGGAAAATTCAGAATTCCGGTGAGAAAAGTTGTTGATAGAAAATGTTGCTTCCATTTTCTGGCCTTTAGAAGAAACTTGAAGGACCTGTCTTTACAATACCCAGATAATTCCAAAAGCAAAATTAAGCAAGGACACATTTCACCAGAGAGAAATGGAAGTATTATTATGCCTACTCTATCATCATTATCTTCACCAAATAGTATTTATTGAGCTTCCTGGAGTACAAGGCAGGGGGCTGACTAAATTGGCATCTTATCTGCCTCCCAAGAGCTTATAGTTTAAATGGAAACAGAGCATAAAAGACAAACATATGCAAGGTCAGGCTGAGACCAACACTAACACATTAACATATTCATTATAATAGAATAGATCTCATTACAATTCAATAACGATGGGAAGCAGCAAGATGTAATATAAAAATGTGCTAAACTGGGAGTCAAGAGACTCCTATGCATGCTTGGGGAAAAGCATCTCACTATCCCTAAGGTTAAAATGCTTGAGAAAATTTGAAGGAGGGAGTGTGGAGAGGGGAACCAAACATGAAGCTTAGAGCAGGAAATAAAACAATTTCTGGAAATACAATCAGGTGCGCAGTGGCCTATGTTTCAATTCACCATGCTTTGTAAGCTAAAAGACTTTAAAGTTCCTTCAATAACTGCAAATAGAGAGCGTGGAGATGCCTTAATGGTTAAAGTATAGGCAAGCAAGAATTCTGAGGTCAGAACCATGAATAGGGACTGGAATGATTTTTATAATAGAAATACAAGCAATATTATCATAAGCGAGTGCTTAACTGGGTGTGGGTGGACCTACCTGGGTTTACATGTAATTTGAGTGACTCTCTCAGCAGTGGAGACAGCAGGATGTCTTGAGTTATGAATCTGTATTCATTTCAAGCTGAAAAAAATGAACTTGCCCTATATTAACATGCTTTCACATATCTAATGAGCTGGGAATTAGTCAAGGGGGTTCCAAGGCACAACTGAAATGGGAGAGAGAATGGCCTGGAATGATCAGGAGGAAGCTGGTGAAGAGAAATGAAGGATCATCATTCTCATTCTGACAATGAAATACTTTGCTTTCTTTGTAGCAGAAAATCGATCCTATTTGGCCCCAAATGCTACAATTCTGAGCAGTCAACTTCCTGTTGGTATGAAAGTCAGTACCAGCAAGATTCTTCTTCCCATGAAATCTAAGCTAAGGGATCCTTTGATAAGAAGTAGAGAACACGGACCTCTGAGTTGGTAGCCACAACAAATAACATTTAATCTTCCACTAGAGAGTATTACACTATAGTTTGTTGCATTCCCCCTGAAGACCTCTAGTCTAAGAAGCTCTGCTGTGTCTATTGAGTCTCAGAGTTTGAGAGCTGAGAACTAAACTATACTTCTCTTCAACAAGGGTCTCTTTTCCTTTGAAAATTACATCCCAATAGTGATAGGAATTTACATGTATACTCTTTTATATGGATGATAGTTATCAGAGATGTATTAACATCAATTCAAATATGCATGTGCTAAAAAGTATTTCAACACCAAGTTTGATGAGAACTATCAAGACAGCTTATCATCCTGTGACAATAATAATCACCAACTTTCATTGCATGTTTGCGTGATATGTTCTAAACACTGAAATGGATTTTTAATTTTAATTTAACACTCATGAAATAGATATTTCTAAAGTTTAACAATACAGAAAAAAGTTCACAGTGGTAGAAAGTTACAGACCAAATTCCATGCCAAACCTAGGTATACTCAGAGCCATTCATTACATAATAAGGTCTTGGAATAATTACATATTAAAGTCACCTTGTTCTCCTTTGCCTCAGCAGCAAAGATTCTATTTCACTATTTATCTCCTTGGGTCTTTCCAATGGTAAAGAAACAAGACATAAGAATTAGAAAATACACCCTATCAAGCTTACTAAAAACCATATGTGAACAGGTAGATATTATTGTCACTACAAATATATTCGACTAAAGAGTGAGAAAGCCACAACCATAGCAGCTGGCACACATTTATGAAGAATAAGAAAACTTCTATTAAATTTGCAGTCCTTAGGCTGGAGAGATGGCTCAGCCATTAAAGCCTACACTCACAATCAAAAACACAAATTCACTCCCCTGTCTTCATGATGACCCAGTCCGAGCTCAGGTTTGTAACGATGTCATGAGCTTTACCATGTATTTGACCATCAAAGGAAATTAAAGGTTTTTTTTTTGGCAGGATTTCATTAAGATGATAATATGGTTCCTGGTGGGTTTAAGCCATAATTATTGCAAGATATTTATAGGTCTAGCAGCCATATAATCTAATTCTTATACTCCATTTACCAAACACATAAGACTGTTCATCTTACTTATGTAACTTGAATGACGTATTTGTGACTACCATTGATTTATTCTATTAATGAATGTTAGTAATTATAAGGAAGAACTCATTTCTCTTCAACTAAAAATAATTTGACTGCATGCATGTATATACAGATATACATGTGCGTATGGTAATTATCAGTTACTGCTTGAGAGCCCATCAGCTCTCATAGTTACTCTCAACCTAGTTCTTAGTTATATAAACTTGGAAACATGACTTCAACTTTATGAACTACAGCTTTCTACTTCTCAGCACTGCTGGGGGAAAAGCATGGAATAGCCCAGGAAGCATGAGGTAGACCCAGCTCAGAATCCAGCAAAGCCCAGGGAGCTGCTAATGAGAAACACACTCCTCTGATTCTAGGCTCATTCCACTTGCCCATCGCATTTGGTACAAGAGCCAGGAGGAACATGGATTCTGAAACTCTTTTTTCATCACTAGCACTGTCACCCTTTGTTTTCTTCATTTTTAATCATTTCAGTCATTACCAGTTCTAAATATTTTCATAATTGAAATGTTTTTAATAAGGTGTAAATATACCTGTCTTATCTCTGTTTTCTAAATTCTAGTGCTTTGGTTTCCATCTGGGATTTGTTGAGAGTGTGTGTGGGGGGGCTTCCTCTCACAATTTTTGTCAATTTCTAGGGATAGTAAACAATTCACTCAACAGGAAGCTATTGAATGTCAATCTACTAATCTATCGCAGGCACATAGAGCCACCTGCCTTACTAGGCTTTCACACTCGTTTATCACCCACCCTCCTGTACTGATCATACAAGAGCCAGAGGCCTGACCCTTGGACATAGCTTGTTGTATCTGAACCTATTAAAACTTTCCAAGTTTGTCAATATTTTATCTGCTCCTCAGCATACTTGGTGACTTTGTCATAGAAATCACTAGTGAGGTGCTTGCTTTCCTTCATTGGGCACCCACCTCTTGATTGATTTAGGGGTTCTTAGGCATGTATTTTTATCACCCCCTTATCTGTACAGGTCAAATTGTCATTTCAATAGCTGTTGCCCCTTTACTTTTTTTATTTTTAAAAGTGGGTGATTCCAACTACTCAGCCATATGAAACAACGAAATCATGCAATTTGCAGCCAAATAGATGGAACTAGAGAACCTCATCCTGAGTGAGCTAACCCAGGCTTAGAAGGATGCACATGGCATCTATTCACTTATAATTGGACTTTAGCCATATAGTACAGGATAACTATACTATAACCAATGCACCAAAGGGAACATGGACATAGACTTTGTTTCCTGTCAATGAGACACTTTGCCCTAGTGGTGCTGGCTTGTAGGACCCCAGTGTGTGAGGAGGCTCTTGGCCCTCATATGACTGCTGAACTGGGGTGGGGGACTGTTATGTAGGGACACTCCACTCCAGAGGAGTGGCTAGGAAGGGATAGGGGGTAGAGTGTGGGAGGGTGGGACTGGGAGGGGTGGAAAGAGGACACTGGGATGGAGATGTCACCTGAAGTAATAAATAAACATTTTTAAAAAGTGGGTAATTCCAGACTAGCAACTACAGTTATGTCTTCCACTTAGCTGTACTATCTTTAAAAACAGGGCCATGCCCATACCAAATGACTCTCGGTAAGTAGGTTGTGGGTGAACCCATTTATCTTATACCTAAAATGCACTAGTTTTTTTCCACTTGAAGGAAATCTCCATGTTAGTAACAATTCAAAGCATATAAAGCCTAAATTCTTCTCTAATGAGAATGAGCTTACTATTTAAAAATATATACATATCCCAATTCAACATACTGAGAGGAGACAAACACACAAACCAAAACCAAAAACAAACAAACAAATAGAAATTTCTTAACATTTTTACTGTCTCCAGCTGGGCTTAAGAATTAAACTGCACTTGGAAGGCAGAGGCAAACAGAACTCCGAGTTTGAGACCAGCCTCATCTACAAAGTGAGTTCCAGGACAGCCAGGGCAACACAGAGAAACCCTGTCTCATAAAACCAGAAAAATAAAACAATAAATGGAGGTAGGACAGATAGGAGAGATGTGGGTTTAGGGGGCAGGTGGAAGAAGTTTTGGCAAATTGGCAGTGTTTCTTATGGATGGATGAAGCCCTGTGTTTGAACCTCAGCATGATATAAAACAAGCATGCCAGTGTATGACTGTCACCATTTATGAAGGAAATGGAGGTAGGTAGTCATAACTTCAATGTCATTATCATCAACATAGCAAGATGGAGGCCTGTTTAAAAAATATGGCTAATTAAATTGTTTTAACCAGTATTTATATTATCTTTAATTGATTTGGCGGTGTTAATCCTTAACCCACCATTATAAGTGAATACACACAGACACCAGGTGTATCTTAATGAGCCTAGGCCTGGGTTGTGCAATCCTAGCCCATCTAAGCTAGCTCATAACTCTATTACCCAAATATGACCCCATATATACATATGTCCCTTTGGACTGTTATTCTCCATGCTAAGCCAATGTTCCAGGTCATGTGGAAGTATCTTCTTTAATCTACCCCAGGGCGGGTCTTCCTTGTTTGCTCCTGGCTTCTTCCCCGCAACCTTCCTCTTCCCAAGATGTTCTGTATCTCTCAAAAAAATGGCACCTTAGTCCTGCCTACCTCTGTCTTTGCCCAGTCTCCAGGCCTCAGCATTTATTTAACCAATCAGAGTCAATTAAGTAACAGACAGCAAACAGGACCAACTAACATTTAGAATGCTTAACACCACCTCATCATTTCCCTCCTTTTGTCTAATAAAAAGGATAAAAGGTACATACATAATGTTTAGTTTGTTTTTATCAGGCAATCTTGAGGAAGAAAAAAATCATCTATCTCTCTTGGTTTGTCTAAAGTTCTAAACCTAAATATTTTCTATCATATCCTATACTTCCTTTTAAATCCTAAATAACTAAAGTTTAATTGAAATTTTAAGCTATTATGTCTTCAGCCCCATCAAAGACTTAAGAAAGGATAAAGTTATTTCTTGAGTGAATAGGAAGAACAGGAGGACAGCTTCCAAAAAGAAAAAAAAAATGACAGTTTGGTGCCTAGACAGTCCCAAGTATTTCTCCATACTGTTGGAGCATCATCTTCAGCCTTCTGGCCAAGCATATCTCACAGACATAATTGTGCAGCAGTAAATAAGGATTTTTCCATTCTTTCTCTGCAGAATCAGGACATCACTTACCTGCATTTAAGCTCTGGTCCATCTTTGGACTGTATATAGTCTGTTGAGAGAGCAGGGACATTTTTGTCCAGTAGGAATTATCTCCCGGTGGGAAATTTCTTTTTGATGCTCATTGTTTTCTTCCAAGTCAAATGGGAGCTGTCAGGAACTGACTGTCTTAAAAATCAAACAATTCTTAAAATAATCTTTAAATGTCATTTTCTGTACATCTCTGAAGGTTTTGAAGACATCTATTGACTTATAAATCTATCTATCATCTTGAGCAAGCAAACTGTAAAATTCTATCAAAATTAATCTTATTTTTATCAATATACAAAATTCTAAACCAATGTATCCACATATATTCCCCTTCTTTTTTAAAGTTCTTTTTCCCTATATAAGAGAGAAAGAAGGATAGAGAAGAGAAAAAGAAATAGAAAAGTCATTGATTCTAACCTCCTACTCCTGCTTAATAAGACCATTTAACAATTTGTAACCAGTCCCCCTAAACAACATCTCTAACATATCAACTGACCAAACTATTATCCCCCCCACCTTTTGGGAATGGGGCCTTGCTCTCTTAAAATTGCTTCCTGCTGAATTCGGTTGTTGAAAACCTGTTTGAGGGCCAAAATAAAATAGAAAAAAATTGGCTAAGCAATTTAATAGTCCAGTCTTTATGTGCTCAGCAATTTGATTGTCCTGAGCAGTTTGTAGTCCAAAGTTGAACTTTGGATGGGAAAGTTCAGGGCTTCATTGAAGTCCTTGCTGGAACAGTCTGTGAGCGGGACCATCTGGGCTTGTCTTGTCTTCTTCGGCATTTGGTCCCTTTGCTCTGAAAATATATAATTTCTCACAATTAGCATATCTCTCTAGGTTTTCTTTCGAGACAGAATTTCTCTGTATATCCTTGTCTTGGATTTACTTTGTAGACCAGGCTGACCTTGGCAAAGTCATAGATCTATTTGTCTTTGTCTCCCAAATGTTGGGATTAAAGGCATGCAACATCATACCCAACATATATCCCCTAGGGTCTAATATCTCTCTTAAAATCAGTTTTCCAGTGGGTGTCCCACATCTAAGAAGACTGACTTATGACCATTTTTTCTTTATATCTTTAAAAATCTCTTATATCTTAGCATTGTCAATTGACAAAAATGTCCTTTTTACCTCCCAATATAGGAAAATCAAAGACATCTAAACAAAACTCAAGCAAAGAAACAACAACATTCCAAAAGCCTTGGTCTAATTGTTGTATCATGTTGTAATTAAAGATCTGTTTATTATTCTGAAATCTAACTTTGACTGTATATCCTTGGTGGGCTTTTCCCAGATACTTTTTTTTTTGTTGTTTTTGTTTTTTGAGACAGGGTTTCTCTGTGTATAGCTCTGGCTGTCCTGTAACTCACTTTGTAGACCAGGCTGGCCTTGAACTCACAGAGATCCACCTGCCTCTGCCTCCTGAGTGCTGGGATTAAAGGCATGCACCACCATGCACAGCCCAGATACTCTTGATAAGCAGTTAGTTTTCAGGGACCTGTGAGCTCCCACTGACATCTTTTGTATTGGAAGGGCCTCCTTCCTTCCCCCATTGTTATGGTCAGTAGTTTAGTATTCCATCTGTAAGCTCTCTCCCTTACATATATCCTTAAACCTATCCTTGATCAAAGACTTTACTTGGCTGGCTGCCTACCTGACTATATCTCAACTTCCACAGCAAACTTGCAAAACCAGAGAGAGAAAAGAAGTATTCCAAAATCAAAAGCACTGGTGAATGATGGTAAATATTCAAGACCACTTTGGAAATCAATATGGTGGTGTCTCAGAAAAGTGGGAATATTTCTACATCAAGACCCAGCCATACCACTCTTAAGCATATATCCAGAAGATTCTCTACCAAACCACAAGGACATCAGCTCAACTATGTTCATAGAAGCTTTATTCATAATGGTCAGAAATTGGAAACAACCCACATGTCCTTCAACTGAAAAATGTGTAAAAAACTGTGGTACGAGGGCCGGGCGGTGGTGGCGCACGCCTTTAATCCCAGCACTTGGGAGGTAGAGGCAGGCGGATCTTTGTGAGTTCGAGGCCAGCCTGGTCTACAAAGCGAGTCCAGGACAGCCAGAGATATTCAGAGAAACCCTGTCTCGAAAAACCAAAAAAAAAAAAAAAAACTGTGGTACGTTTACAGAATGGAATACTACTCAACTATCAGAAACAAGGAAATCATGCAATTTGCTGCCAAATGGATGGAACTAGAAAAGCTCATCCTGAGTGAGGTAACCCAGGCCCAGAAAGATACACATGGTATATACTCACTTATAACTGAATATTATATATATATATATATATATATATATATAAAATACAGGATAACCATTTAAAATCCATAGCCTTAAAGAGACAGGAAGCTAACATAACTATTGTACGAGAAACTCTACCCAGCAGTGGATGGAAACATGCTGAGACACACAGGCCAACATTAGGTCGAGCTCTGGGAGTCATGTATAAGAGAGGGAGGAGGAATAGAGAGACCTGGAGGGGACAAGAATATCACATAAAAATCAACAGAACCACCCAACCTAGGCCCCTAGAGGCTTACAGAGACTGACAAATTAACCACCCCCAAAATAAAAAATATATATAGACTAGACCTAGACCCCTTACTCATATATATATATAAAACAGGCAACTTGTTCTTCATATAGATCCCTTAACAAGCAGAGTGGGGGGGGGGGGACCTATCTCTGTCATGGACTCTGTTACCTGTTAGTGAAACACCTTACCCTAGCTGGGCTGCCATGTTGGGCTGCAGTGCAAGAGGAAGCATTAGCTCTTATGTTACTGAAGAACTGAGGGGAGTCGATATATATGCATGCTCCCCTCATCAGAGGAGAAGGAAAGAGGGGGGAAGAGAGTGGGAGGGTGGGATCAGGAGGGGAGGGTCAAGTGGACTGCAATTGAAATGTTACTTGAATAAATAAAAATAAATTTAAAAAAATCAGGGCCTGGATAAAGGAGATAAATAATTTATCCACTGGATATTCTACCATAGAATTCTGTCAAAATATAAACCTTATGCAGGAAGCAACATGCAGGAGTACAGGTCAGAATGGCAGGGGAAATGGGTGATGAGTGGAAAACAAGTACTTGTGAAAGCTGATTATCATAAGGCAATACTGATAATAATTGATTAAAACAAGAAAAATGTATAAAAGGAAATGTTGGAGTTAGCATATACATTTCTCACTAATTCTGAAAATACAGTGACTATGCTTGCACTTTTTAACAGTTCAAAAGTTATATTTTATTAAATGAAGAACCTTGGATGTTCTATTCTGATGTGAGTATTTTTTGAAGAATAAAAGTTGTCCTTTTGGAATTCACTTAAGACATATCAAATCTAGAATCCCTCAACATCAGACACATAATAAACATTTTGTTAGATCAGTATGATTCATTTATTCTTGGTTATTTCTGTGGTATGTCAGAACGTTGAAATTGATTTGTGGCAGTCCGCTTCTATTCATGAGTGTTCACATATTCCTACCCTTCTAGCTTTCATAGAATGTAAACTGTACCATATCTATGGCCATGTTCATCCCAGCAAACCAATGCAGTGAAAAGTGGGGGAAACTCACAAGTCATTTCAAAAGTATCCTTTATTCGCCTGAAGTAATTATCCCATCTTATAGGCTCACTGCCTCTGTCTGCTAACCTAGGTCTTAGAAGCTTCTAGCCTCCATACAATCTGACCTAGGCCAGAATATTTTCAGCTTCTCAGACCTACTGCTCACTCTTTCTAGCTCTTTCTGGAATCTAGCTGACTGGTTCAACTCAGCTATTCTGTCTCAAAGTCCTCTCCAAGCTGATTGATTCAATCTGGCTTCTATCTTGGCATCTGAATTTCTCTTGACCTCAAACTAACTCTAGCAATGTGTTCTCATCTTCTGGCTCTTAGTCATTGTCTGGCTCATTATGTCTTAACCTGACCCTAGCTTGTTTTCTCTCTGCAACCTGTTTCTCTCTAAATATCGTGGTATTTAGAAACTGTCTCCTTTCTCCCTCATTCTCTGTGCTGCTCCCTTAAGTAATTGCCCTTTCCTCTCTCTTCTGATAAGGGTTGGGCATATCTGATTCTGTGAAATCTTTCTCTGATGCATCACTTTTTCTGCCAATCAATTAGACATCACTTTGAAACATGGGTTCTTCCTTCTGCAAACTAACTTTATTACCTTCATTGTTTTGGATTAAAGGTGTGTACTACAATGCCTGAACCTAAGCTTTTCTTTACCTGAAACTTACTGTATCTCAGGCTGGGCTTGACCTCAACGACTTGCTTGCCTCTGTCTCCTGGGTGCTGAGATTAAAGGTATACATCACCATCACCTGGGGTGTCTACGTTCCAGCTGGATCACACAGATATAGAAGGTCTTTGTGTTCTTCTGACAGAGTAGCCATGTTTTGAATTAAAAATCCTCTATAAGTCGTCTATGTGGCATTTGAAAGTTATATTACAGACAACTTTAAATATGTTTATTGATCTTTTTTCTAAAAGAATAGATAGTCAATAATTACAAACATAAATGAATGATATAGGAAATTTCATGGAATAATGTAAGTTATAAACATCATAGCATCAGTTGAAAACTTTACTTTTTAATTTTAATAGTCATGGTTTTAAATGGCAGTTAAACTCAAGTAACTGTTGGGTATTCATGCCAACCAAGTGGCAGGGAAACCCTGGGCTGATATTCCATTTTTAAACTTTGTATACTTTGCAAACTTTGTAAAACCTCAAGGCATGAAAGTGGCTATAACTGTGTCCCTGGCCCCGAGGCAGGAGAGTAGCCAGGACCTGTCCTACAAGAAAAATAATCCCACCAATCACTGAGCTTGCCCCAAGAGCAGGCCACATAGTCTCTCATATCCCAGTCCACCCCTGAACTCCCCCCTCTCCGCCAAAAAACGATATAAATCGTGTGTTCTGCCCAGTTTCCTACTGCATCTCTCCTCACAAGAGGTGGCCATCCTCTTGGGTTTTTCCCTCCCAATAATTCTCATGTGTGAGGTTTGTTGTGTGTTGTGACTTGTGGCATTGCTTGACTCCTGACTGCTAGGATGCCTTTACCATCCTACCTGTATCACTTACCTCTCAAATAATTTACAGTTAAAATTCTGAGGAGATATTCACAGGAAAGAAAAGAAAAACCTCCAAGGATATTGAATCCTTTTTATCTGCTACTAGCATGTATGTATTAACTAAGCCATGCCCCTTAGAAACTTCTAAGTTAGGCAAGAAATAAAAATCACCATCATTTTCTTCCAGGAAAGGAGAACCTAAAGTCAGTCCATTTGGTGCTATTTCTATGGGCCCTAAATTTTCAGAATATTTGTTATAAACTCACATGCATAAAGGCCAGACAGGAAACACAAATAAGCCAGTAATTCAGGAGGGGAGTGTCCTGACCCCAGGATCACATGGCAAAGGGCACAGCAGATCCAGGGGTACTCTGACTGACTTCTCTAAGTGACACATGTTGGAGACAAACATACCAGAGCTGAGAGAAAAAATTTAAAGAATGAGTTATAATTGCCTTTCCAATATTTGTGTTTTAAAAATGCAGGTTAGGCCTTAGCAAAGCTTCTGATTATAAAGGAAAGAAATTTAGTACAATGTCTTATATTCTCACTATTAAATGTAAGTATGATATGCCTGGGTATCTGGAGGCAGATGATGGTGAGAGAAAAAGCCTCATAGGCATGACTGGCACTTATCTGAGGAGCAATTGTGCCAAAAGTAGAAATGCTATTGGTAGAGTTCTGGTCCTTAAAGCAGTAAACTATGTCCAGAGCAAGGATCAAGGACTTCAGGGGCTATCTCATGAGTTTTCAGTTCTTGGGCCCAGTGGTCAACTGTGGTTTTCCTGTTGCTTCCATCAATGCATGAAGTCTCCAGGGATTATTAGTGAGCAGATGCCTTTAAACCTCTGTGCTATTCTTTGACACCAATGAGATTTACCTACAAGATACAACCTCTAAATTGCTTTCTGCAACAAATTGTGCTGTGTAACAAATGAAGTATCCCAGCTTTTCCAGGGAGGATGGCATGTCAGCTGAGATGAGCAAGCTGCCAAGCCACACACATCAACTTACATAGTCTTGCCAGGGGGAAATCATGGGAAACTATGTACTAGTCACACCAACATTATAGAAAAGCTGAGAGATTTTAACCATCTTGTTGTAACCTATCAGTGCTAAAATTAGTCTTTAAGAGTAGTTTGCCCCATTTAACTAGTTTTTTGCCTCCAGGAATCTATAGTAATATGTATATTGTTTGCTGATATTTGTATAATAACAAACAAAGAGAACAAAAGTTTTTAATGCCAAACACTTAAATACTCAAAATCCTTGACTTTTTAAAATTACTATAGTATATCCCACAGTATGTCTGTGCATGATTTTCAGTAGTGAAATGTGTCTGTTTCCCATAATGAGTAGATACAGATCTGTAACTTAATAGTAATAAATGATTTGAATATTTTACCCCAAAGTAAGCACACACATATTCATATACATATACCAGGGCAGTGTATACAAATTCTTAAAATCTAATATGAACTGGTTCATTCCCTACTCTCAATGGTGATAGGTGGGATTACTAATTCTCAGTGCCAGAGGATATGACTATTTGGAGGTTATGCCTGGGGAGAAGTAGTTAAGATAAAGTGAACCATTCGAGTGGAATTGGCTTAGTATTACTATTATCCTTGTAAAATGAGTATTGCCAAAAAGTTAGTTCACATAGACACTTATGGATGGCTCAGGGGTTAAGAGTGTGGAGTCTGATCTCAAGTCCAATGGCTTATGGTTGCCTTTACTTCCTGATCCAGGGATCCAAAACCCTCTTCTGTCTACTGCAGTCACCTTCACACATGTGCCATATACACATACACACACACATACACACACACACACACACATAAACACACACTCAAAAAAGATAAATCCTTAAAAAAATAAAGTGAGGATCACATAAAGATGATCAGGTGAGGACATATGGAGAGGTTGGCTGTGGATATTTGAAGAGAAGGTATGACAAGGAATAGTCACTGTGCCAGCATATCACCTTGTGATTTCTCCAAAATTACAGAGACAAATAACACCACAAATACTGCACAGAATTAATTCTTTCAGAGAAAATTGATGATAAAAATATAACTAAATCCTAAGTTAAGTTCTAATTATCCTAAAATTTATGCTAATCAATAATATGTGGCCTTCCTTCACGTTTTCACATAATGTAAAACTTTGTTTAAAGGAATCTCATATAATTTAATAAAATTCCAGATGATAAATTTTGTTAACAGCAAAAAAAACCCCAAAAAACAAAAAACAAAAAAAAAAATAAACCAAACCAAACAAACAAAAAAAATTACATCTGTTTTTAAATGTTGTATGTGAAACTTGAAAAGAAAAAACTCAAACTCATTGGAACAGGTGACAACCTCCTGAACAGAACACCAATAGCTCAGGCTCTAAGACCAACGATCAATAAATGGGACCTCATGAAAATGACAAGCTTCTGTAAGGCAAATGATACTGCCATTAGAACAAAACAGTAACCTACAGATTAGGAAAAGATCTTTACAAACCCCACATCTGACAGAGGGCTAATATCCAAAATTATAAAGAACTCAAGAAATTAAACACCAAGTAACTAAATAACTCAACCAAAAAAATGGGGTACAGAGCTAAATCGAGAATTTACAAAAGAGGAATTTCTCATGGCTGAGAGACATTTAAAGAAATGCTCAACATCCTTAATCATCAGAGAATTGCAACTCAAGACAACTCTGAGATTCCATCTCACACCAGTCAGAATGGCTAAGATCAAAAACTCAATTGACAGCACATGCTGGTGAGGTTGTGGAGAAAGAAGAACATTTCTCCAGTGCTGGTGGGAGTGCAAGCTTGTACAATCATTATGGATGTCAGTCTGGCGATATCTTAGATAACTTGGAATAGCTCTACCTAAAGACCCAGCCATACCACTTCTGGGTATACATCCAAACGATTCCTCACCAATCCACAAGAATATCTCAACTAGGTTCATAGCAGCTTTATTTGTAATAACTAGAAACTGGAAACAACCCACATGTCCCTCAACCAACAAATGGATTAAAAAGGTTTGTTAAATTATACAATAGAATACTACAAAGAAATCATGCAATTTGCTGTCAAATGGATGGAACTAGAAAAGCTCATACTGAGTGGGCTAGCCCAGATCCAGAAAGATGCACATGGCATCTATTCAAATATAACTGGATTTTAGCCATATATTACAGAGTAACTATCCTACAACCAACAGAGTGAAAGGAACAGGAACATAGACTTTGTTACTTGTTAGTGGGATACTTTGCCCTAGTGGAGCTGCCATGTAGGCCCCCGGTGCAAGAAGAAACTCTTAGCCTTCATATGGCTGCTGAACTGAAGAGGCACTGAACTGATATGTAGGACACCCCACACCAGAGCAGTAGGATAGGTGGGAGAAGGAGAAGAGGGTGGGAGGGTGAGAGGGTGGGTGAGAGAGTGGTGGAGGGAGGAGACTGTGATGGAGATGCAAATTGAAGTAATAAAAAAACAGTATAAGAAAAAAAAAGAAAAGAAAATGCTGAAATAAAACTTTAGTTTGTTAAAAATACCATTAACCTTCCTTGAAGCTTATTATGCAGCTATTACAAAAAACCTAAACTATCATTGGATAAAGCCAGGGGATTACCAAGAAGATCTGTTGTTTTTCTGCATTCAACTGTGCTAGTTTTGAAGTTTGCATCGAAGGTTTTTTTCTCCAACCCCTCAGATTCCTAAGGCTTTAAGAGGCTTTACAGGCAGAGTTCTGACAGCCAAAAAAACAAAACAAAAAAAAAAAATGCTAGCTCTGGCCTTAGGAATACTTTGGCAGCAGGACCAAAGTCAAACAAAATAATGACAGAAGAAAATTGGTCTCAGCATTGCTTACATAATTCAAGTTTTGCTGTAAAGAGCTTTCATACCAATTTGTCTTCCTATTCTCAGTTTGGGTCATTGTTCAAGCTGAGGACCTCCCAAGGAATTGCTTTATACCTTACCACCCAATAGTCCTAAGAACTTGAACATGGAGACTTCCCTCTCAGTAGTAGCAGCTTGACTGTGAGAACGTTATTTAGCCTTGTGAATAGCCAATGTCTGCGTTTATAAAATTGCATCAACCTCTGTAGTCACTTGTTAGACATAAAGAGATCATCTCTATAAATCACTTAGCAAAGGGCCTGTACATGAAAACTACTCTGTTTTCAAGGAGTTCAGGCTCAGGTTCTGAGTGAAATGGAAAAACTATATTACTATGCAGTTTCCACCAAATATAACTGTGAACGGAATGCATTGAATAGACATTTGAGGATCCAGGAAGGAAAATAAGGCAGGTAGGGTAGATATGGGCTACCAATGACCATGGAACCTACAAGGAGTTCATGTCATCATCTCAACTGGTATCTCTTGGCTTAAATAAGTACATCATAATGCAGCACCAATGAAGGAGAGGGAGAGAAAGATCCAGGTAAAATTCTCTATTTTCAGCTCAATTGGTGTTAGGAAAGAATCTTACAGCACTCATAAAGAATGTAGAAATGTATTCTCTACCTCTCTTTATTCTGTTTTCCAACAACCCATACTTCAAGAGATTACATGCTGTCTGTAGCAACTGTAGATATAAAGAACTTACATAAAACCTAGACTTTGGGGAGGGTTCTGCTTGGAATCCAATGATAGAATTTTTCCATTGATTATTTTACTCTTTCTGCCCTGTTCTTTGGTCAGGGATGTGACACCACTTGGCAAATTATTTTGAAGAAAACATGATAAAGGAAATCTTTGTTTTCTATTTAGAGAACAAAAGCCACTATAACATATTCAAGGAAATAGTAATGACTGAGGAAACTAAAGAAAAGCAAAACCTGGAAATACACCCAAGATATGTTTTTGTAACATTCTATACTCACCTCAAACTGCATGTATATGGACTAAATACTGTTCATAGTACTAAAGAGAAGGAAAATTGAAGTATTATATATTCCAACACCCTCTCTCAAATTGGCAGTATAGCAATACAGGAACAGGACAGAACTAGGTAGAACTGGAATGGCTTTGAAATTGCAGTTATCTAGTTTAAAATATTTTCAACAGCTGACAACAAAATGAAGACCTCTTAGGTCAAGAAAAACAGAGATGATTTGTTTACAATGCAAGTACTACACTAAATCACTGGAGGACAACATTCAGATATAAACGAAATGGAACCCAGGATAAAATGAAATATGAAATACCCCAGTATATTAAAGGGAAAATGGAAATTTTGGTTAAATGTACATTATTTTTATTCTACTAATTCTATAATGCATTTAATGATGGAAACAGAATGGATGATATTGATATGTCATTTGTCTGACCATTGTTCTTTTATTTAGAAGTAAGTTACAAAACTCCTACTATAATTTTTTGCGTATTAAGAGTGTCTTAGGCGGGGGGAGCAAAGATGGCGGCGACCTACACTGACGCATTCTGAACGCGGGGAAAAAAGAGCCATAAAAAACACAGAGTTACTGGGCACTGTGTAAAAACCGGAGGGGCTAGACCCCCCCCCCCGGGAACACTCACAGCTCCCAAGGGACTGTTAAAAGTCCCAGGGCAAGGCTCTCCCCATCTCTCACAGACACGGAGGCCACTAAACCGGGGATTCGGGAACTCCCATTTGGTGAGGCGCCTGGTAAGATCGATCCCAACTTACAGCAGGCAGAATCAGGGTCCACTTGGCCATAGATCACTGTCCTATTGGGCTCCCCACACATCAGGTTGAACTTATACCCACTTAGAAAAGGTTGCGAGATAGTGGAAGCCTTAGCAAGGAACAAACAGGGGGCTCAGCGGGTGGTCCGCAGCCACTCGTGAAGCAGAGGGCGGGAGGTTCCGAGAGAGCACAGGAAGCTGGGAACACAAAAGCAGGCGGGAGCGGCCAAATCTCGCACACTCACGAGAGCGCAGCTGGGGAGGGAGCACTGCTGGCAGGGCCAAATCCCCGCCAGTCCACGGCAGGTCATCTGGGGAGAGAGACAGGTGTGGGTGGGGCCAGGGGTCCGTGCACCCACGGCGGAGCTGCTGGGACGAGAGGTGCACTCAGGCAGCCGGAGGATCCGGGGCTTGGGGTACCCACGGGACCCGTGGCAGTGCAGACAGGAAGGGAATCAGGCACAGGGTCCAGCCCTGTGGCGAGAAGACTAGAGAGAAACCAGAAATCGGGACCATAGCTGTATCCTGGAAAATCCAGACATATCAGGTGTGGAGACAGACCCTGTCAGCCTCCGGGACGACAAACAAAGCCCACAGAATCTGTGCCTGGGCAAACAGGCCCATACCATCAGAACCATTACAGGCTGATAACTCAGAGTGCAACATAGAGAAGTCTGAATTGGGAGCAGTGAAACAATCCTGGTCCATTACTCACAACCTGGGAATAGGCTGCACCAGATCACAGTGCCTCTGGCCATTAAAATCACAGTGACCTTGAAATCCCCCTGTAAGCAACGACAGATAGCCAAGTAACTCGTCCCCTGCACCAAATCATCCACGGTGGTTCCAAGCACAGAAAACAGACAGCTAAATGCATCCAATGGTGAAAGGTCAAAAAAAAAAATAGAAATCAAGGAATTATGACTCCAACAAAGCAGAACCACCCTAGCTCATCCAATTCGGATGACCACACACCAACAAAAACACATGAAAACATTGACAATTCTGCAGTATGGAAAGTGATAGAGTCCCTGCAAGAAGAACTTAAATCTATGAAGGAATTCAAAGAAACCACAATTCTACAAATCAAAACAAGGAACAACACCATTAAAGAGCTCCAAGCCAAGGTGACAGAGCTTGAACAGGAAAAGGAAAAAGCCATGAGAGATTTTCATACAAAAACAAGCAAGCTGGAGAAGGAAATGTACAAAACGAACAAAACCATACAAGACATGAAAATAGAAATAGAAACAATAAAGAAAACACAGTCAGAGTTAAAAGAGGAAGTGGAGAACCAAGGGAAGAGAACAGGAACTACGGATGTGAGTATCAACAATAGGATGCAAGAGATGGAAGACAGGATCTCAGGCATGGAAGATTCAGTGGAAGAAATCAGTACATCATCCAAAGAAAATGAGAAGGCTAAAAAATCTCTCACCCACAACATCCAAGAAATCAAGGACTCATTGAAAAGACGGAACCTAAGAATTATAGGTATAGAGGAAAGAGAAGACTCCCGACTCCAAGGTCCAGGAAATATCTTCAACAAAATCATAGAGGAAAACTTCCCAAACCTGAAAAAAGAGATGCCAATAAAAATCCAAGAGGCATACAGAACACCAAACAGATTAGACCAGAAAAGAAACTCCTCTCGCCACATAATAATTGAAACCCCAAATGTACAGAACAAAGAAAGAATATTAAAAGCTGTAAGAGAAAAAGGTCAAGTCACATACAATGGCAGACCCATCAGAATTACACCTGACTTCTCCCCAGAAACGTTAAAAGCTAGAAGGGCCTGGTCAGATATACTACAAGTCCTAAGAGATCATAGATGCCCAGCTAGACTACTTTACCCAGCAAAACTCTCTATCAACATAGATGGAGAAAACAAGATATTCCATGACAAAATCAAATTTAAACAATATCTACCCACAAACCCAGCCCTACAGAAAATCCTAGAAGGAAAATCCCAACCCAGAGAAGAAAACTCCACCCAAGAAAACAAAGGGAA
>CAJQZJ010032716.1:46186-70654 GCA_907164525.1 Lophiomys imhausi | reverse complement strand
TGGACTGAAAGGGGAAACCTCTGGAGGGAAGAGGGTGGAAGGGCGGGATAGGAAGGGGGAATAGGGAGGGGTTTGTTACTGAGATGTAACTTGAAGAAAAAAAAATAAAGTATTTAAAAAAAAAAAAAGAGTGTCTTAGGCATTCATTACCACTAACTAGGAAACACATCACTGTAAGGGGAGTTATATTAATATAAATTAGATTTAGTGAATATCTAGGGGCTTCTAATACAGTTTCTTAAAAAGCAGCATGAAGATCAGCCTGGCACCTGTAGGCACTTGGGATGGCAGCATATGAACTAAAACCAGGGTTTATGGTTTGGCATTGTTTGCAGCTGCTAATAGCCTTGTGAAGTGGGTAGAGCCCAGATTAGGTTGAAACCAGGTGAAACATGGAGAGACTCTATTTAAGGACGAAGTGGGTGGAACCCGAGAGTCCCACGCTAGAGACAGGATGCAAGACAGCTTGTGGTTTATATCATCTGGTGGAGTTACTGCAGGCAGAGTGAGAAGCTGATCTCAAACAGAGCTGAGACACAAAAAAGCTAGTGAACAGAGAAGTCCTCAGAAAGGCAGCAAAAAGGAAAGGACTAAACCTGGTGGCACAGCTTTTCCATAGAGGGGTTCTATCAGTTCAAACAGTGGCCTGAATAGAACTGTGGCCAGCCCCAAAGACTGCGGCAGAACAGCTGAGTGGCTAATACAAACTGACCAAGTGGGTCTACGGACAGCTGAGGCTCCACAGAGAAGTAAGCCTCAAGCCTCATTTAAAGGGAAGATACTATAGCAATGCAGTAGCTAATTTACCCTAAGGACCTATGTCTGTGGTGTTCCTGAGGCCAGAATGTTGACCAAGTGCCCTAAAGGATCTATCTACTGCTAAGGGGTTTCTGATGACTGAGGACCTGCCCCAAAGACTGTATTTTTCTAAAAGGTTTGGGTTAGTTGGTATTTAATAGTTGTAATAGTTATTAATAGGTTTAATTTTTAGGTGATAGGGGTTACAGTCAGTCTTAGGGCTAGTAGTTAGGTAATAAGTGTTTATATTTGTTGTAAGTGCCTATATTTATTAATAAATATATTAAATATATTGGCTATTAAAAATTTTTACTTCACATCACAGATCCTTAGATTGCTTCAGAATTATGACAGCTGATACCAGAAAGATAATTTTCCTATAAAATATTATCCATGAGCTCTCCTGACCACATGTAGGGGAATACTGTTAAATGTTAAGTTGAGTCAAATTATTAGTGACCCAGTCAAACATGCCTATGACACAAAATTTCAATAATATTGTATGCTGAAGCATAGTAAAGCTTGGGAACGGTTAGTGACTTTTCTTGATTACATGGGGAGAAATTTTCAAAATTCTCTCTTAGACCTTCCTAATGTGTCTGTTATTTATTTGCCCTGATTTATATCCTTTATAGTTAACTTGTAAGTAGAAAACCTTTCTGAGTTCTGTGAGTCACTCTGAGAGAGCAACTGCAACTCCAAACATGTGGCCAGTCAATTACAAGTGTGGGGGCCTGTGTAGTACTGAAGTATTTTCTGATGTGGCATGGAGGTGGTGACTATGCTTTCCCACCCGTGGAATTTGAGGCTAACCAATTTGTATTTTTGAAAATGTATGAAGATGTTATTTATAAGAATATTATGAGACTAAGGAGTAAAAATATATCCTCTACAATTTCCTGTAAAAGATCTGAAAAAGTTAATCCCTATGGGCTGTCATGTTAATATGGGGATTGCAATCCCCAGAGTAGGCACTTGGAAAGGTATAGAAAGAGACACATTGGGGAGAAAACACAAATATGTAGTAGAATATTAAAACAAACTTTAAATAACAAAAGAGAAAATTGAAAAGTAAAAAGCCTGGTGGCTTCTTACCAAGTCAAACCTGAGTTAAAAACTTAAATCCACACAAAAATTTGTACTCAGAAGTTTACAGAGTTTATGAATGTCTCCATCATATAGACATCCAGGACATTCTTATATTTTTGGTTGTGAGCCTAGCCTTTAACGGCTGAGCCATCTCTCCAGACCATCCAGGACATTCTTAAGTTAGTGAAAGAATAAGTACAATGTGAAGTGTCCATAAAATGGAATCTATTTGGTGGTAAAATTAAATAAGCCCTATTGATATGAGAAGGAAGAGAGAAAGCTTAAATGTGAATTAGTAGATGAAAGAAAATCTGAAAGGCACATATTGTACAAATCACTGGGAGGAATGAGGAATCAGGTGGCTAGTGGTTGAGAGATAGAAGGGGATGGGTGGAGACCACAAAAGACTCTTTGGATGAAAGAGTAATGTGAATGTTGTCAATATAGTGGGCACTATAGAGTTCAACAATTGGTCATGCTTAAAAAGATGCAGCGTCTGTAATGAATCTAATGTAAACAATTAATGAATGCATCCACTCCTCGTAACTGTTAAGGTTCTCCAGTTGTGATGAATTCACTCTTCTGGGGAGGGATCTTAAAAACATGAGAGGGTATATACAAGGAGGAACAGTGAACATGGGGAATTTTTAAAAATTTTGCTTTTTACAGACTACTTCTGGTTATGTAGGGCTGTGTTGAGATTATGTTAACAGTATTTTGCTGAAGCTAATATGGAAAGCCAGCCTTGGCAACTCATAACTGCAACCCCAGGATTCTAGACTATAGAGTCTAGAGGCTGAGGTAGGAAGGTGACTGTAATGCTTAGCTCATCTTAGGCTACATAGCTAGCATGTAATTTTTATGTCATGAGAAAACTTGTTAATAAAGTAGTTATGAAGAGAAAAATTAGGAAATTTTGACAACTCATTACCAAAATGATACCAATAATCCTGGGCTAGAAAGTAAGATTCTACCTCAAAGAAGAAAAAAGACACAAAACAAATGAAAGAGTGTTATGATTAGAGGGCTAGTTCACAAGGAAGCCCCTGCTGCCGCATATCTTTAACATTATCATATGACAGCAGAACTTTGTAGTATATGAAAGACAATCTGACTAAAAAAAAGAAAGAAGGAAATAAATAAGCATAGAAGATAATGCCAACACTCTCATCTTGAAATGCTAAACATAAAATCATGAGGAATATAGAGGAATGGAAGAACACCAACACCAGCTGGGTAGAGCCAATGATTCTGAGACACTGTAACCAACATGAGCAAAACATCAAGTTTTCTTTTAAAGTAAGAATGGAACCTTCAACAAAATCAGGTTTCAGGAAACTTACAGGCAAAATCCTATCTGGAGTCACTTTTCCTTTTTTCTAAGCAGACAACCAAAACTTCCTTTTACATTGGTAAAAATCTATTATGCATATCTATCTGCCTATCATCTCTATCTATCTATCTATCTATCTATCTATCTGTCTGTCTGTCTGTCTGTCTGTCTGTCTGTCTGTCTGTCTATCTATCTATCTATCTATCATCCATCTACTATTTTGACAGCATGTGGCCCATATATCATAAAGTACTTCATATCTTCCACTTGTAAAAATGTAGATATTGATTTCTGATAAAATAAGCCTGAAATTATTGCTTTAATCTTTTGAATAACTCAGCATTATAAGTTGAATCAGGGGTGGAGACATAGTTTTATGGTTCAGAGTCACACTGTTCTTTCAGTATCTATGCATATGAATGCAAGGTCCCATAGAGGCTAGAAGAGCATTTTGGATTTCATGGATCTTGAATTACAGGCGGTTTTGAGTTGACTAATATGGATACTGCAAACTAAATATGATCCACTGGTCTGTTTCTATGCCAGTACCATGCTTTTTTTATTACTATTGCTCTGTAGTACAACTTGAAATCTGGGATGGTGATGCCTCCAGATGTTTGTTTGTTTGTTTTATTGTACAGGATTGATTTAGCTATTCTGGGTTTTTTGTTATTCCATATGAAGTTGAGAATTGCTTTTTCCACTTCTCAGCACATGTGACAACTTCTTGAACAGAACACCAACAGCTCAGGCTCTAAGACCAACAATCAATAAATGGGACCTCATGAAACTGAAAAGCTTCTGTAAGGCAAAGGACACTGTCGTTCAAACAAAATGGCAACCTACAGATTGGGAAAAGATCTTTACCAAGTCCACATCCGACAGAGGGATAATATCCATAATTTATGAAGAACTCAAGAAATTAAATGCCAAGAAACCAAACAATCCAACCAAACAATGGGGAACAGAGCTAAACAGAGAATTCACAAAGGAGAATCTCTATTGGCTGAGAGACACTTGAAGAAATGTTCAGCATCCTTAATCATCAGAGAAATGCAACTCAAGACGACTCTGAGATTCCATACCACACTTGTCAGAATGGCTATCAAAAACTCAAATGACAGAACATGCTGTCAAGGTTGTAGAGAAAGGGGAACACTCCTCCATTGCTGATGGGAGTACAAGCTGGTACAATCACTATGAAGGTCAGTCTGGCGATATCTTAGAAAACTTGGAATAGCTCTACCTGAAGACCCAGCCATACCACTACTAGGTATACATCCAAATGATTCCTCACCAAACCACAAAGACATTTCTTCATTTATGTTCATAGCAGCCTTATTTGTAATAGCTAGAAACTGGAAACAACCCAGATGTCCCTCAACTGAGGAATGGATAAAAAAAAAAAAAAACTGTGGTATATCTACACAATGGAATACTACTCAACCATCAGAAACAACAAAATCATGCAATTCACAGCCTAATGGATGGAACTAGAAAAGCTCATCCTGAGTGAGATAACCCAAACTCAGGAATATGCACATGGCATCTATTCACTTATAATCAGATTTTAGCAATATAGTACAGGATAACTATAGTACAATCAATGCACCAAAAGGAACAGGAACATAGACTTTGTTACCTGTCAATGAGACATTTTTCCCTAGTAGTGTTGCCTTGTAGGCCCCCAGTGTATGAGGAGGCTCTTGGCCCTCATATGACTGCTGAACTGGGGCAGGGGACTGATATGTAGGGACACCCCACTCTGGAGGGGTAGGCTAGAAGGGAAAGGTGGGAGAGGGTGGGACTGGGAGGGGTGGAAAGAGTGCACTGTGATGGAGATGTAACCTGAAGTAATAAATAAACATTTTTTAAAAAGTCTTCAACATTACACAAAAGATGAATGAGATTAAGAAAATATGCTCAATCTCCTAGACTCATTACATTAGACACTACCATATACCTACTATAACTAAAATGAACCATATTGATAACATCCTATGTAATGAACTAAACAAAGAAAATTATGTGTAGGCATAAGTATGAGTAGATATATTTAGGATGTAGAATAATTTACAAGTTTCTTATAAAGTTTAAAATATATTTATGATGTAACCTGAGAATTTCACTTTGATTATGATAAACAAAATATCATGTTACTTAATTCCATGTTAAATGACATTCTGTTGTGTGATTTCATTTCTCATGTATGAAAACAGAATATTGCAATAATTTAAAATACATTAGTAATTTTCACGTGGTAGCTTTTTTAGTAAAATTGATAATATAAATGACATTTTGATGGAAATGAGACTGTTCTGTATTCTCAATGTAGTAATGTTTGCATTATTTGTACATGTGTTATAATGTGTAAAATTGTATCCTAAAAATACTTTTACTGGAACAATTTCTAAGAAAAACACTAATGTTATTTCTAAAATTGTGTAATTTCTAAAATAAAAGCAGGCTAGTTAAATTGAATAGTTGCTGTTAACATTAGCTTTTGTCATAGGCAACTGGATCATTTGAGTATGTTCAGAAAACAACATAATACTTAGCCTGCAAGTAATAAAATGTAAATGCAGTGAGAATTGTGATGTTTTTAAAAACTCAGATAGATTATATAAACATGTTATTGTTTTAATTTTAGATATGGAATATAAGACTGCCTCAGATTGTCCACAACAGCAGACTATTTGCCTTGTATGTGCTCTGGCAGGGACATGATTCTGCCAGCTGAAAATAGTTTAATTCCAGAATCTCTTCAGAAGGTATAAAAAACATCAGAGCCCTAACACAGGGGGGCATGGCTCTTCCTTCTGCTGCTTCCTCCTGCTGCCACCTCGTTTTTGTCAAGAAGTTGGAGATACTCTGATGAGACCCAAGTTTGGACTTGCTTGAAAGAACCAAAAGCCCAAACCGTCCTCCATTGCTGGTGGGAGTGCAGGCTTGCAACCAATATGGAGGTCAGTCTGGAGATACCTTAGAAAACTTGGAATAGCTTTGCCTCAGGACCCAGCCATACCACTTCTGGGTATACATACAAACGACTCCTCACTGAATCACAAGGAAATTTCCTCATCTATGTTCATAGCAGCCTTGTTTGTAATAGCTAGAAACTGGAAACCCAGATGTCCCTCAACTGAAGAATGGATTATAAAACTATGGTACATCTACACAATGAAATACTATTCAGCTATCAGAAATGAGGAAATTATTCAATTTCCAGCCAAATGGATGGAACTAGAAATGCTCATCCTGAGTGAGCTAACCCAGACTCAGAAGGATGCACATGGCATCTATTCACTTATAGTTGGATTTTAGCTATATAGTACAGGATAACTATATTACAACCAACGCACCAAAGGGAACATGGACATAGACTTTTGTTTGTTTGTTTGTTTGTTTGTTTGTTTATTTCTCTCCCAGTCATTGAGACACTTTTAATCAGCAGGAAGTAGTCTAAAAAGAACTCAATGCCTACTCTCCCCACTAACCAGCTGTCTCTCTTAGCTGATGATGGGGAGTTGGAAGGGATTGAGATGGAAAAGGGTGGTAGATATAAGAACCCATTGGGCTGGAGAGATGGCTCAGCCGTTAAAGGCTAGGCTCACAACCAAATATATAAGATATAAGAACCCAAATAAAATAGGTTAAAAAATGCCAGCATTCACATTTACCGAAAAAACCCAATCATTGTTATTCTTATAACTATCAATAAGTCAGTTGACTGTGAAAATATTGATAAATGACTCCTAAATCCAAAAAGCCATTTATTTTACTTGAAAACTTTTACAAACTAATTTGGGGCTGAACACATGCCTTCATTTTTTTTTTTTGTTTTGTTTTTTCTTTGTTTGTTTGTTTTAGAATTTCCTGGACAGGGTTCTACTCTGGAAGATATGATACCATCAAAGAATTGTCTGACATTCATACACATTTTCACCTAAGACAACTGAAGCCTCTTCAAAATGATCCTCAGCCTCCATCCTCATAGAGCCCTCTATAGGAACACCCTAAGACAGATGAAACCAAATACTGCAACGGTCACCTGGAGGCTTAAGTTCTGGAAGCTGCTAAATGGAAGCATGTCAAATGCTGTTTAAATCAAACCACAAGATCACAATGTATACAAGAGATGAAGAAGACTACATTCCACATTGCAAAAGCCAAAAAATGGTGTAGGTTCTGTTATCCTGTGTACCATATCTATCCTTCCTTCCTTCCTTCCTTCCTTCCTTCCTTCCTTCCTTCCTTCCTTCCTTCCTTCCTTTCTTCCTTCCTTCCTTCCTTCCTTTCTTTCTTTCTTTCTATTTTCTTGCTTTACTTATTTTTTGTTTACTTCTTTGTTTGTATAAATAATAATAGTTGAACTGACTGAGGGTACATTACAAAATAACATCTAAAGCCAGCAATCAGAAATGTGATACCCTTCTCAATGCAATAAGAATAGCTTTTCCTTTCCTTTAGGCTACCAATCCCATTTCTTTTATTTTTAATATCATTTACATTTTCTTAAAAAAATTCTTGTTGAGAAGTTCATACATTTATGTAATATATTTTGGTCAAGTCCTCTTTCCAATGTGTGTCCTGTTCCTTGCCACTATTTCCCTCTACCTTAATGTACTCTTTTTTGTTTTTTTAAATCATACTTAGTCCACTTAGTACTGGGTGCTGCTTATGTGTAGATGGGTAGCCTCTCAGAGACAACAGCCCTGAAGAAACCTGGATGACCCTTCCCAGCAACTGTCTATTGTCAATAGCTCTTCAGCTAGGGGTGGAATTTCATAAGCTCCTCCCTGATTGATGCTAGGATTTTTGTTTGTTTGTTTGTTTTTTGCCTGGCTGGGTCTTGGGCAGCTTTTGTGCACGTTATCATAGTACCTGTAAATAAACATGTTCAACAGCTTTGTCTTGTATATGCACAATTCCATCAGCATGAACATCTCTATCTGAGAAGTTGCATTTATTCTAAGAATTCACTTTATCTGGCAGGGTTTTTTGTTTTGTTTTGTTTTGTTTTTGGTTATTTTTTATTTTTGCTGCAGATCTCTAGCAAACACCTAGCTCCTTTTGAAGCTGATTTGATGATCTGATAACACCTAGAGTTTCAGTCTATCTCAGAGGTAAAAAGGAAAAAAAATCACATTGACATAGGAATGAGGCTCATTAAGTTCAACCTGCCTTGGATGGAAACTGGAAATAGTATTCCACACTTTTATTTGTCAGCTAAAAAGAGAAATCTCATGATTAAAAACTTCAAGAATTAGTTAGATTTTGCAGAAGGTGTTAAGTCCTTTTCCCAAAGGAAGTCATTTTCATATTTCTATTTTTAGTATTGCTTCTCCCACATCTTCCTGGCAGTTATATTTGCAATCCTCACTTCTACTTTTCTTCACTACATCACTTTTTAAACATTGTTTTATTGTTAATTCTTTGAGGTATGTATCCAACATGTGAAAAGTGTATGGCTGCATTGCTACTGTTGTGAAAAGGATGAAAAACAATGCCAATAAAAAGCCTTCCACATTTCCATACATAGCCACACATAGGCATTCAAATATATACATTTATTTGACTACATCTTTTCTTTTGTGGTATCAACATGTTTCAAGGAACTGCTTATATGCATTAGATAATTCAGGAATAACAGCTGTTAATAGGACTTCGAAATGACCCTCTATTCCTAACAGTATGCTACAACTAACCTGATAGTCCTTGTTTTGTTTGTTTCTGTCTTCAAAAGTGGTATTCTAATTGACAATATATCTTTCTGCTAAGTATAAGTACCATGAAGTGAGCCAGGACATAAATGGTGAAAGTTTGCAATTTTACCATATATAACTTATACAGCAAAATTCTTTAAACATGATGGTTGTTTATAACAACAAAATATAGTATTTAAAATTAAAAAGTAAATGCCTGAGAAGGGACAGATTTTTGTTAAGAAGCCTGTTTGTGAGAAACAGTTTTTACTTTAATCCAGACTTAAGTAATTCTTAACAAGAAGATATATCACAGCTCTTCTCCTAATTCCTAAGACCTACCTTTTCTTTGAGTATGTTGGCACTCTCTCCAGTTTGAATATGACCACTCAGAAATGTTCTCACCATATTGCAGGTGACACAAGCAACCAGTGAGTATAGAACTGCAAAGGGCCTTGGGGCCTTTTCTTACTTTTCAGCCTAGAGACGTAATCTCTACAACACTATATCAATGTGGCAACTTAAGTTATTTTAAGACTAACTGATCTTCAGGTAACCAGATTTTTAAAACTTTCCTCTACATAAAAATATAATTTCTATTGTTCAAATCAGGTAATTTTTCTCTAGTGAACATTTCATTTAAAAAAACACCCCCCAAAAAAACCAAACAAGAACAAAAACAAAGAAAGAAAAAAACAAATAAAGCCTATTCTTTATTAGACTGTCTCTAATTTTTCAGCATTTTGCTTGAGTGACACCATTTCTAAGGGGCCCCTGAGGCTTACCACAATGCCCCAGAGATAGCTTGATCATTAGCAAGCCTAGTGGATTATCTGTTCCCTTGTTCTTTTATTTATTTTATGGCTTCATTCAGACGTTGTGGAGTCATTTCAAACTGTCGATATCTCCCGAGCTTGGCATTGTCTAAAGTGCTTATGTTTTATTATTATGGATTTTTGTTAAGACAAATTTCTTACATCTACTATTCTAAGTATCCCTTTGTTTAGCCTCCACTTCTGAGTACTTTCAGAGAGGTGGTCAATACTTAAAGATACTTGGAGTCTTCTGAATACCGATCCCTTTGCCTGTGGTATTAATTATGTCTGATGACTTTGATTTCCTCCTTTACTAAATGTTAAGAATGGTTTTTATTTGTTGTTCCTATCCTGTAAAGGTTGAGCTAGGGAAAACTAAATAGGCTGTGCATTTGATAGGAAGTTTTTTGAGTATCTGATATATTTTTTTCTCTATTCACTCTGATTTCTTACATACTGAAGTTTTATTTGCTTTTGTTTTAGACAGGCTCTCATTGTGTAGGCCAGGCTGACGTCGAACTCATTTTGTAGACTAAGCTGGCGTTGAACACACAGAGCCCATCTGCCTCTGTCTCCCCTCCAAGAACTGGAAATAAAGGCCTGCACTGTATGCCTCGGTGTAAAAGGGAATATTCTTATAAATTAATTATACGTTATATTCTATGTCATCTTTTCCATGCTAAAAAAATTATAGCAGATAAAAGTATTTATTTAGTACAGACTAATAGTCAGAACAAGGAAATGTTGCAGAAAATCCATTCATTTACTTGATGCTATTTGTTGTAGGGATAAAAACTACTATAGAGTTTATAACTGCCACTCATGATTTGAACCACAGACCAGGTTCTCATTATATAAACATGTTTTAATCCCAAGTATGTTACTGTTATGTTATTTTCATTTGATATTTAAGTATGTTGACTTTGCTTTACTTTGGAGAGAGTTACTTATGGAGGTCACTGGAGTGATCCAGTGGCTCTTTCATGGTAAAAATAAGAAGCTGATCCTAAATATTAGTAAGCCAACTCCACTGTAGCCTTCAATTCAGGAAGCACATTTCAACTGAGGTGGCCAAAGTCTACTTCCTTAAGTACACAGTAATTTCAAAATCATTCTTTTAAAGGGGAGAATAACTTTAAATTTTTAATCTTCATTTATGTAGTTACTGAAATGTTTTGCTTCTGTAAATATGGACTCATGGGCATTTATTTAGACTTCAACTGAAAATCCAACACTATTTTGTGGTTCAACCTCTGTGGTTCTGACTGTTGCCTACTGTGTGTCTTTAGCACACTCTTATGAATAATCTTGTTAGAATACTTGTACACAGTTGGGCAGCACTGCTGTTCTAGGCTCACCTTGACTATGCACTACAATGTCTTAGATTCTAAAGGATTCTTTTTGAACAGAGGTGTGGGTGTTGCTCTTGATTTTCTTACTGGTGCATGCTGGCACCTAGGTACTCCCAACTGATAATGCAAGGGGTTAAGGTGAGATGTAGTCTTGAGAGTGGAGTTCTTGTTGGAAAGGTATTTTTCAAGGACTAACCAGAGATCAAACAACATAACGTCATGTTGTGAATTAATAAGATGGAGATTTTCTATAAACCAGGGTATAGTTCTTCACCAAAATCAAATCTGACAGCTCTTTTTTTTTTTTTTTTGGTTAATTAAATGACTTCCAAAACTGAAAGAGGAATATCTGCCATTTATTTCTCTCAGTCTGTTGTATTTTTGTCAAAACTGGCTGAGCTGATTAAAAAATAACTCAGTATATATGTTTGAATGGGTTATAGTAGGGGAAATAGCTCAGTTTTCAGGCTGCTTGTCTAGGATGTATATGGTTCTGAGTTCAATCTCCTGTGCCACATAAATTTGACATGGTGACAGATGCCTATAAAACAAGCCCTTAGTGGTGGAGGGAGGGAGACAACATACTGTGCAATATTGTGAAGCCAGCCTGGTCTACAGGAGACCTGATCTTTAAAAAGAGGGATTAGTTATGATTTACTATCTCTTAAACATGTTATGCAAATCTCTACCTGGAGATACTCATTTCCTTTGTCTTTTCCCACTTTTTACTTAAAAGAAACAATAAAAGATGAATAAATTACTTCATTGACTTATCAACAAGTTACTGCTGTTTATTTCATCAAAGGGTTCCAGAAAGTAATTTAAAAGCATGTCACTAATAGCAACCATCACACTGATTACAATAACGCATGTTATTTAAAAAGTCTTAAATATTTAGTATTATACAAATGAGATGGCACAGGACAGCTTATGTATATCTAATACGCACATTAGAAGTGTATGGAGCATTGTTCACAATATTAAAATTAAAAGTAATATCTTTAAATTCTTCTAAACTCTCCTTGAGAGATAAGCAAGCATAAGATAGTAGATGAGATCTATTTTACTGAAATAGAATTGTTTCATCATTATGAGCTTTTGTGAACAGATACTGAACAGAGAAACCTTAACATAAGGTAATGCCTTTGGCTTTTTTTTTTTTTTACAGACATCTCAGTTTAGGTATCAGTGACACTAATACGGAATTCAACAGTAGTTCTAGTGCTCATAAAACACTTCTACACATTGTACTTGAGTCAATTCAAGGAAAATTTATTATAATATTTTAACTTATGCTTATCCCCTAAAATGCTACTGCACTGAGACTTGCCTGGACACAGTAATAAAGTAGGTAACTACATGTGTAGCAGGGCCAAGGCCTGGGTTTTAATCCCTGGTGCCACCACAAAGGACAAGAAACAACACAAAACAAAACCAACCAAACAAACAAACAAAACTACTTCACCCTTAGCTCCCAAGTAAAACCCATCACGTACTGCAATTTTCTCCAAGATTAACTAATCAACAGAGTCATAGAGCTATTTTGTGTTAACTTGGGTTTTGATTAGTGGAAGCACCAGAAAAAAAAAATGCTTTTTTATTTTACAAATTTGTAAAATTAAAAAAAAATCTGAGATAGGTTTAACTATAACATAAGGGAGAGATTGCATGTATAAATGCAAGTAATGCATCCTTCAAGATTTTCTATAATACTATTATTTTAAAAACCTGTCTCTCTCAGCCTCTATCTCTGCTTTCTCAACTCCATATTCCCACAGTGATCCCTCTCTGTTAAGATGCTCTCAGCCATCCTTATTTCACTTTTCGTCTTTTTACCATAATATGTACGTTTGCCAAATATACAATAAAATGTCCAGTTAAATTTTTCTTTCCTAAAAGAAAATATTTATTTCATTAAAAATGTTTACCTGGAATTCAAATTTCATTATATGCCCTATGTGCTTGTTAGCCTAGTGTGTGCTCAGACTTGTCATCCCATTGTGCTAGTAGCTCTCTCACAATGACCCATATAAACCAAAGACTGAAGTAATTATTCAAAGATATTTTAAGGAGTGAAGCACTTTAAATATACAGAGTAACCTCAATGGAGTTTAATTAAATATACAAAAGTTTTTAAAATTGGTAGCATGTTGATCTAGTCCCACCTTTTACAAATTATTTTCAACTCTGTGTCTCATGTGACTTTGTTCTTATTCCTTTCTATTCACAGTTAAAAAGAAAGAAGGGACCAAACACAGCCTCTTATCTTGTTAGAATCAATAGAATATCTATCTTTTCTTACTATTGAATACATTGATGTGTCTTTCTTGACATTTAAATAGATGTCTAAGGAAAATGAAATTTTATCTTTAGGTCACTTAGTGTGGACTACTCTCCAGTTAATTGGACTTGGGGATAAGAACAAACTATGGTAAAATGGTGGTTGAGCACTGGATCTCCCAAAATTTTGAAATGGCAAAAGGTGACTATGTTCCAAATATTTTAACAACCTCCAAACTGCTTGTTAGTTTAAGGCTGAAAATAGCTTGAATAACAAATGTAAAAAATAAATGCTTTTGCAACTCATGGTACCTTAGGAAAAATAGATATGTTATTTTTTTCTAGGCCATGGAAATCATTAAAATAGATGATGCTATCATTATAACAATTTTCTCTAGACAACTAAACAAACTATTTCACCCGTCATCTTCCCTCTCACCGATGATAATCCTCCCATGCTTTGCTCTCTTTGTTGAAATTAAATAAGAAGGTAAGATGATGAGAACGGCTTTTCAAGTACCTTACAAATAAATTCAATTAACTGTGTTGATTTTTTTCCTAGACATTTATCCACACTAATTCCAAAGCAATATATGTTTTCTTAATTTGGCTGTAGAGTATTTGAAGTCATAAAATCAAATTATTTTAATTAATTCAATATGTATTTTTATTATAATGTCACATTTACTATTTCAAACATCATGAATCTTGAGGTTATTGGTGATTTATTTCAAATGATAAACTCAAAGTGCAACAAAATACTATTATTTTATACCATCTTCCATTTCCTCATTTTCTGGCTAAAACAAATAAACAAATCAAACAAGCATCCAATTTCATCTATGGAACCACACTTGTGCATCATGTAAAGCTGTGGTAGACCTGTTGCTCAAATGCCTTGTACGTCTGTCAGGGGAATCATTTCTTCATGTAAATTTTCCTCAAATGTACTCCAGGAGTAAAGAACACAAAGTGAAAATGGCTGTGCTGTGCATCACTCCTTCTTCTCAGACCCTCTCAGCTTTCCTGATCTTGTCATCTAGAAAAGAAGATTTTCTAAGTTTTCAGTTCATTTGAGGAGTTCTTTCACGTCTCTAGTGAATTGAACACTTGGCTGAGAACTAGTTCTAGTTTTTTGGCTAAAATGCTAGGCACACATTAACTTAAAAATCCCAGGATAAAGAGAATGCAGCAGCATGGAGTTACAGTTGCATAGCTGCCATAAAGTCTCCAAGACAGGGATTAACAGTCCAGAGAGGTGTTTTCTTATAATCCTGGAGCCTTGGACACATAAGTCTGTGACCAAGTGGTTGGTTGGGCTGCTTTTTATTTGGTTGGTTTTCTGAGGCCTTTGGTTTGGGCTCATAGGTAGTTTGTAAGTAGCTATCTTCTCCCCACATCTTGGCATGCACATAGGTTTTGATCATAAGCCTATATACTACATCTCTATCATAAGAATATTAGCCATATTGGCTGACAATCTATTTAATTTCATAACTGTAAGTTATTTAAGTCAATAAAGACCATATCATCAAAGTCAATCAAATTCTGAAAAAATTAGAGACTAAGATTTCAGAATACAATTTTTAAGAGAAGAATTTATGAGTAAGATAAACTAATAGAAATGCATAGAACTATAAACAATTTTCTTACTTGGTAGTTCCTTTCCTGGAGAACTTCAACACTAAAAATATAAGAGAATGTGATGCAGGTGATTTTTAAACAGTACTAAGACATAATGTTTTAGGATATATGGGGAGTACACCACTTAAAATCACACAAAATATATTAATGATTGATATAATAATTCATTGTTTATGGTAAGATTTTAAAATGTACCTTAATTTTTATATTTTCCTTTAGTGTGCACAAAAAAAGCTCATGTACTCATATGTTAGAATCTGCTGGTAAGGTCTAAGTCTGGCATTACTGAAAAGCCCCTGAGTTCAGTGCTAAATGATGGACACCCTTTTCTCAGCGGTTTTCCCACTTCTGCCTTATCTAGGTAAACTCAAAACCTCCTACCCTCTATCTGAGAAATGTCACATAACCTTCAGAGAGATCACAGGCCAAACCCTTTCTCCCAATAAAAAGCCTGCTCAGTGATCACCTGAAAACATCTCCCACACTAATGAGATCTGTTGGTGCCTTGGCTTTTAGCCAGTGAGTGACCTTTGTCCATGATTCCCATACCTGGAGTTCTTCCCCTACTCTTGGTGCCCATAGGATAATTAGGTACTGCATTCCTTTTCTTATTATAGGACCCTGATACTGCATGTAAATGAAGTATCCCTGGCAATCCTAGCTCCATTGAATCAAACACGTTCACCTCCAAAACCCTTCCCCACTGCCCAAGGTTCACAATGTTCCTTGTGAATTTCCATGAAATAAACTCTCTTTCTCTCCATTCTTTCACCATGATAATCTGAGACTTGGCTGTTTATTTTGGGTTTGGGAATGAAGAACTCGTCGCTAGATCTGCCTGCCTATCTAGGCTTGCTCTGGGCACAGGTAGGCTCCTGCCTCTGCCACCGCCTAGCCAGATTTGCATCTTAATCACCACTGCCAACCCTAGTGGCCAAGCTTCTGCCATTCTACCACTCTGCCTGCCAGTTCTGCAGGTGGTCAGTTGTTAGTTGTTCTGGGAACAGTTATCTGGAATTTCTGGCCAGCTCAGCTCAGGAGCCTCAAGCTCCTTGAAGCTGCTTAGCCCAGCACTGGCAGCTTAGCTAAATGAGCTATAACCTTTCACTGCATGACAGAGTGGGTTAGGATAAACCCAACCCTCTTGCTTGCTTAGCTAAAAGAGTGATAACATTTAGTGGTGGAGAAAAATCCTTCCTCCTGCCTCTCCAGGATATCTTGTGGCATGGATCCTGTCACATGTTTCATCTTTTCTTCCTGTAAACTTATGTAGCCCTGGACCTTCTGGTAGGGAAGCGTACACTTCTGGTTTACTGCATGACAAGGCCCAAGTTACCTGGGAGAGTACTGGACAAGACCTGAGCCCAGCCAGAAGCCACAGAGCAACACTCCTAGATCAGAAATAGACATACTTTGCATTCTCCCTGGAAGCTAAAAATCTCAAAAATTAGCTTAACGCATGGGGAGATGCCAACCTTGTTGGATTTTTTTCTGTAGTTACTTTGAAACCTTTTACAATATGAGCACCATTGTTTTACACCATGACTCAATGTTGTAAAGTGAGATCAATTTAATGAGCTTTTAATGAACTTTAAGAAATGCAAAGGAAAGTCAGTGCCAAGTAAGGAATGCATCTTTAATTTATCTGGAGGAATAAGAACAGGGAGGGGCAAATAGAAGAGGTGAAAAAATGTGAGTGGAGATTTGATGGTCAGGGGAGTCTGAAGTCTCAGAACACAAAGCTCAAGAGTAGCACCAATTGATCAGAAGATATATATGTGTCACTGTTTGGATTATTAGAGACACTCCCTTCTGTGTTGAGGTGCTTTTGTTGTAATAGCTGTAAACAAGAGCAGCAGGCTTCCTGGAGCATCTGAGGTGCTCATGAACAAGTGATTATTCTTTAGGTCTCTCAGCACAAAATTATTGAAGAAATAGCTCCATCTTTTTTCACTTTCACAAATATATGTTCCCTAAATAGTCAAACATGTTCATTTGAAATAGAAACTTCAATGTAAGGGGTATTTGTGGATATGTGCTTTATGTGATGGGTAGATGATATAATTTCTATCCATGTTTTGTTAAGTGTCCCTTAATGGGCTGGGTATCATGACATAAACACTAGTCTCAGTACTAGAAAGGCAGAAGCAGATGGATCTCTGTGAGTTCAAGGCCTGCCTGATCTGTTTTTGGAAACCACATTAATGAAGTTTCAGAAATGCAAAGGAAGGTCAATGCCAAATCAGGGATACATCTTTAAATTGTTTGGAGGAATAAGAATGGGACGTGACAAACAAAAGAGGTGAAAATGTGAGTGAAAACTCAATAGTAAGAGGAGACTGAAACCTTGGATCACAAAGCTCCAAAAATAGCTACTAGTGGTCAGAATATGCATGGGTCACTGTAAGGCTTATTATACATGATGAAAATCAAATTGGGAATTTAATCGACCTCTGCACATGTGTGTGGTAATTATTTGAAAATTTCTGAGCTCTAGCTCTCAAGTGTGTACCCAGAAGTTTACTCCTCACACAGAAAATTTTCTTGAAAACATGAGTAGACTCTGCAATATACATGCCCAATCAAGCTATTTTTCTAGAAGTATCGATCCGTTTAATTTGTTTATAAGTTTGTTTCTTATTGAACACACAATAGAGTCTTAAAAATTTTTTCACCACATTAAATATGGCCTCCTCATTAGTATTGAATTACATCAGCATTTCACTTCTACTTTGCTTCATTTTATGGTCTCTTTGTGCATCAATATTTTTTGAGTTCTACGATTTATCACAGGTACAAAGTGTAATCATGGACAAGACAATTAAGTCTCTTGATCTTAAGAGACATATAAATACATTATCTTCAATACCTAATTCTGACTTAAACCATTCATTTTGTTGTGGCACTCCATTGAATACCAACTATTCTCTCAAAGTATGGTGAGTTTCTAAAATATGCATTTTAAAAGTAAGTAAGAGTAAATCTGTATTTGAAATCAAATGGCCCATATCCAAATAATAAAACCTTTTCTGAGGAGTCAGCATGTGACCAGTGAAAATAAGCTTAACCAGAGATAGACATGACAAGTTGATCATATTTTTCTTATGAAACATCTGAACCACATCAAAGAATAGGAATCAAACATTAATGAGAAACTCAATACAATCAGTTTCTTTCCTCCAGTTATTCTCATAGGAAGAGCTTGGCTTCACCTTTCTATTGATGGATAGGCTTTTTGAATTTGGGAAAATTACACACTTACTCGACTTGTATAAACTAGAAATGTCTCTTCTTGGGATTGGCTATACAATCATCATTCTCTTGTAGCAATACTGCTTTGAACTCTATTAATCATCACAGATCCTTAGAGACACAGTCTAAAGAAAAGATTGTGTGTTATATGGACTTTTGTAAGCTATTGCAATTTGTGATCTTTGTCACTGCTGCAATTTCTATCTTAGACCAAGCATAGAAAGTAATGAAAAGAAGTAATGGTTTGATCACAGGAATACTTGGGTTTTCATAATATCACTAAAGATAAAGGAAACTTGCTTTGTGGTGGTTTGTTTGTCCCTCACTCACCTGTTCTTTTAAGTAACTGATGATGATGACAGAATAATGATTTTAAACTTTGGAGTCACTCATTATCAATCTTCTGGCTCTAAGCATGAATATATTACTCATCCCTGGACAATCAATACATTTTCTCTTCTTGACCACACAGGGACAAAAAGATGATTCAATTCACCAAGAACAGTGAAATTCAACATTTGAATGTTTCTAGAACAGCTAAGGAAGTAAAACTTTTTTGTCCTTACTGGAGAATGAGAAGATAACATAAAAACTTGATAGTCTTGGCTGCTCTGTGTGATAATAGGTTTATCAAATGGCTCCAAAATAGAGGAAAACTGTGATTCAGAAAGGAAAAGCATAGTGATGGTGCTATTTGAGATGTTTGCAGACATGTTCATGTTGCTTTGCCTTACATTTTTGAAATAATGACTATTTGTTGCTCAGTCTAAAAAAACTTCTATACTACCTCATCTAATTTTCAGGGAAGATTGTAGAAAAGAACAGAGGACCTGAGACATATCTCACAGCATCTGCAGTTTTCTGCACAAAACTGGGCTTGTCAATAGCAAATATTGTGTTGGGAAGAGACTCATGGGGCCTCTGTACTCTTTGGTTTTAACAACTTAAAATCATCTGGGAAGAGAGTATTGATAAGGAAGTATTTATATCACCTTTATTTGTGGGCTTGTCTGTGCGAATTGTCTTATTTGTTAACCAATGTAGAAAGACATAGCCTATTTTGGTCAGCACCATTCTCTACCCAGGATATTCTGAACAATAAAAGAGGGGAATGCTGGTTGAGAGCTAGCAAGTAAAGCAATGGTGTTTTCATTCTGTCTTTGATCTTGGCTGTTGACATGATGTTACTACTTGAGAACCTGCCCTAACTTCCCCAAATGATAGACTGTAACTTAATGGTATAATACAAATAAATACTTTCTTCCTCCACGTTGCTTTTTTTCAGAACATTTGTCATAACCACAGAAATGAAAATTAGAACATTTTACATGATGAACTATTTGCAATGATGGATCCTGGGGTAGGGAATGCCAATTTGTATCAAATGGTGAGCTCAGTAGGCTTCATGATCTACCTGTAGTCATGTGGATGGACCAGGTTAAAGTCAGAAAGTCACAAAACCTAAAAGGACTTAAAGGGAAGTGTAAAGGGCTAGGAGGTGTAGGAGAGAAATTTCAAGAGGGGAATTAGAATAAAGAGAATGCACTGGGTGTATGAAATTATCAATGATCAAATTTAATCAATAAAAATGTATCACAATTGTACTAGAAAACATTCAATAATTTTTACTTAGGTCAATTTTGGTATCATTTCTGCCTCTGAGAGTTATTATTACTACTCAAACTATTCCCCTTATGAGTTTGGTTTAAGGTCCCATGAGCCAAAAATAAGTAGGAAGATAAGTATGGACTAACGTATGAGTAAAAGCCATGTCTGGAACATCACCTGACTTCAATACAAAGGTTATTTCACTAGAAAAAGTTTGAGAAGATGCATGTATATGGGATAGATCTCAATACTCATACACAATTCTATAAATTTCAGACACATCTAGCCAGATGTTCTCATGCTACAGCTTTTTTTGTGCCTTAGTATTAAAAAGCTACCATTTGGGCAAATGTTCAAGATACAGCCTCTGCTTCTCATATGATAGATCTAATACCTTGATGTATGACATTGATAAGAGTTATTTACAAGGGTGTTTTAGGATAAATCTTAAAGCTCAGCAAATAAGAATTGCATGTGAAATTGGGAGATGATGCTCTAATCCCCTACTGCTCAGAATACTCGCTCCAAGTATGCTAGCAGGAAATTTGTGGTATTAACCACATTCAAAATATGAGTGTATTAGTTTTACTTTTTTTGATTGACTGAATTTGTGTAAAATTTTATTCCTTAAGCTTTTTTTTTAAAGCAAAGTTTTACTTTTTCTATAGGAACTTATTATGGTATGGCCAAAGGCACTCTACCATAGCTCTCAATCTTTCCTGACTGCTGCTTGAGTCATAATTAAAAGTTAGGAGTAAAATGCCAAATCAGTTGGGCAAACTGTTATCCATTAGGCTCAGGTTCCAAGAGAAATATATTTTTGGTTTATAATATGTAGGTCATTAAAAACTGGGAAAGAAAGAAAAAGCTTTTGGCTGTAACTCATTTATATTTTATGGAACAAATGCCCCAGCACTTACATTTTACTCAACTTTTAATTAAATCATGCATAGAGTTTTACATAACTATTAATAAGTAAAGTTTTTCTATGGAGTACTTTTATACTTCTATGACTTGTATAAAGTCCATGGTGCTAATGCTAAAACATCAACTGTAATATGTTTGCTAAAATAACCTTGATATAATGAACATAACCTTGAATAGACTAATTTTATACTTAAATTTTACTCCCACTTTAGTGGCAATCAACTTTATTTTCCATGCCTAATTGCAATAATCTAAGCTCTTCTGCCTGATTTACAGGGCTCTTTATAACCTGGAATTTAGGCAGTATTTAGTAATTCAGTTAACAAAAATAAAAACATCTTAAGGAATAAAAACAAGAGGAATGGGGAGAAAAAAAAGGACAAGGGAAAGAATTAGGTGAAGGGTATCAGGTACAACTGGATTCAGGACTTTAAGCAGCACCATGTCATCTTGCTAATGCTCCCCATTTCCCAATGCTGAAGACAGTAAGTCACATATTATATGTCATTAAAAACAGTTAGCCATAGAATTATGGGTGACAAAGACTACTCTGTAGGATACAGCCAAAATTAACAGCAAGAGAAGGTAACTCAGTAGATAAATCGCTTGCCACCTAATCAAGCTTAGGCACTAGGTAAGCTTGAAGAACACAACAGTTAACAAGAGATTCTGTTTGAGGCAAGGTAGAAGGTGTGGACTCATATCTGATGTTGTCCTCTGGCTTTTAAAACTGTCCTATGGTATCCATGCACATGTGTACTTTATACACACACACACACACACACACACATGAAAGGAAAAAATGGTAACAATAACAGACTCTAAGTGTGTCTATTGGAGGAAACCATAAAGGTGTCAAAACGAGTATAGAGACCAAATGAGTGTTCTAGTTAGTGTAACACACACACTGTGACCTTACAGTCGTTTACATTGACACTTTGCTCAGTATCCCTGGCCAGGGGTGACATTTTTTTTCATTATTAATTCAGCTGCTTGAAGTTATTTCATCTTATGACTCTCAAATCTGTAAGGGCTGGAGTCTGACAATTAGAAACATAAACAAGCATGTGTGTCAGATGTATCCCGCTTAGTTTAAACAAGATTGTGCTCAATTCCAGAAGTAAAACACATCTCAATGCTTCAAATATGTATGAAGATCCACTTACAGTGCCTAATTGAGATGCAATAAAACAGAAGCATGGGAAGGAGGAGGGAAATGTGGCTTCTACTGCCGAGCTGCATCTGCACCATGTGTGTGGAATAAGCAAGGGAGTATGGTAGACACCTGTGGATACTTGCTATTACACTGTGTCAGATTCAGCTCCCACCAGCTGATTTTGGAGTTTGACAAGCAGTGATTCTTACTATCAGCAGAACCAGCCGCGGTATAACTCACACAGCCAATTTTATTTTCTTTTGTCATGAAGACAAAAGAAAGCATCAAAACCTGCAGCACCTCAAACCCTTTGTCCTATTTTATTTGGATTTTATTTTCTGTGTCTTGATCTTATGTCGTTTGCTTTTCTGAAATGACAAATAATGCAGCCACAGGCTCAGGGGGCACGACTGCTTCATTAGACCTTGGTACTTTCTCTGAGATCATATTCACTATTATTTTTTTAAAAAAATACTTTATCATCATTAGTTAAAAGTGAATAGAAATGAGATGTCTTGGCAGATATGGCATAGTGAGGCAACTAGAGACAGCAACATTTCAGTGTGCAGTTTAAAGAGTTAAAATAGAGGGATTTGGATATTTTCATTAAGATGGAAAGATAAGTGTTTAGGGATGTAGATAGGTTCAAACTAATATGAAATCTGCACAGTGTGCACCGATATCAAATACAGCACCGTTTCCCTTTGATAGATATAACTTTAATTTTTTTTAGACATCACCTAAAAATAATGCTAGTTTAGTTAATGCATTTTAAATGTTAAATCCAAAAGAAGTAATATGTGTAGCATGTACAGTAAAAATGTTTGAATTTACTATGCACCATTCTGTAAAAGGGATGTTAAGCTATTACTTTTAGGTAACTTTGTTTGCTTTAATACATCAGAATACTGCTCAAAGTCCTAACAAAATAAGTGGTTAAATGTTCAATCGGTTTATTTTATTTTTTCCTCTTTCTCCTTCCTTCCTTCCTTCCTTCCTTCCTTCCTTCCTTCCTTCCTTCGTTCTTTCTATTTGTTACAGCCTGATCACTGCCCCTCCATCTCCTCTACTCCCACTCCCACCTTCACAAACTATACCCCCCTCAAATCTCCCTCTCTCCATTTCTCCCTCCCCTTCTCCTTAGAGAAGAGGAAGTCCCCCATGAGTACTAACCTACTCTAGAGACACTTTTTAATGATTGAAAATACAAAGGCAAGTGTCTCTTGGCCTCCTTTGTGAATTCTCTGTTTAGCTCTGTTCCCCATTTTTTTGATTGGATTATTTGGTTTCTTGGCATTTAATTTCTTGAGTTCTTTGTACATTTTGAATATTAGCCCTTTGTCAGATGTGGGGTTGGTGATGATTTTTTCCCAATCTGTAGGCTGACATTTTGTTCGAATGACATTGTCTTTTGCCTTACAGAAGCTTAATTTTATTCAAATATAATTATATAATGTTTTTTCTTAATATGTTTGAGTTATTGGATTTTTGACAATACCTTTATTGATGTCTTTGTTTACCAATTTATTCATAAAATAAATATTTATTAACTTATTAAATACAAAAAAAAGAAAATACAAAGGCAGGTGCCAATTGTGACATATTTTTCAGTGTCATAACAGTGGCAAATCAGATAACAACCTTGAGCAGATATAGCATTACACTAATTCCTTCAATTACAAATGAGAATAGCATAAATTCCCCCCCCCCAAACAACCAGCAAACTAGAAGAAGGCAGATGTCCACCCACAGAATCTTTTCTTTGTAATATTTTTCTCTAAGGTTCTCACCAAATCAGTTTTATTTTTGGATATAAATTCACATCAATATATCACTGGTTTATTTACTAAAAGTTCAGAGGCTTTTATCAGAAAGAAAGAAAATCTGAAAGTTGAATGGGAAAGAATTGGAGGATAGCAGGGAGGCTATAGGAGAGATTATGGGTGAATATGTTCAAAACACTTTATATTAAATTCCCCCAAAATTAACAAAATATTGTTAAATATAAATAAAAGTTCATAGTTCTGGTGCTTGTCTTCAATTATTAGAAATAAATTTTCATAATTAAATTTCAATCAATTAAGAACATCTATTTCTCCTTAATTATCCATATTTATTCATGATAAATATCAATTATATACATATTTATTCATTTAATTATTTGTCAAATCTCTGTTTGTAATCTGAAAACATGCCATATACTGCCTATTTATCTTATGCATATTTCATGTTACTGCTGCATATGATTTTAATTCTACATGCAAGACTTACAGTGCACAAAGAAATATTTACAGTTCTTTATGGGCAAAATAATACATATCTACCTTAGCTAAGTTAACTAAAAATGTCTCAGCTAGATAATAAGAGGTGTGGATATGAGAAACAGAGAGCATTTATATACTGTTGGTGGGGAGTGTAAACTAGTACAAACACTCTGGAATCTAGTCTGGAAGTTTCTCAAAAAGAAGAAGAAGAAGAAGAAGAAGAAGAAGAAGAAGAAGAAGAAGAA
>CAJQZJ010032716.1:30635-46176 GCA_907164525.1 Lophiomys imhausi | reverse complement strand
AAGAAGAAGAAGAAGAAGAAGAAGAAGAAGAAGAAGAAGAAGAAGAAGAAGAACCCTTATACCATATGACCCATCTAGAGCACTCTTTGGTATATAACCAAAAGACTGCATATCTCTCTAAACAGATATTCACATATCCATGCTCATTACTTTTCTGTTCACAATAGCTATGAAATGGAATCAGCCTAAATAAATGTCAACTGAACAATGTATAATAAAATATGCTAACTTTATACAACATAATTGTGCTCAGATGTATAGAAAAGTGAAATGATAAATTGGGCATGTAAATGGATGAAATTAGAGAAAAAAAATTAAGCTGAGTTAGATCAACCAGCTCACATAGACAAATGCATCATGTTCTCTCTCATGTGAACATCCCAGCTTCATATGCTTTGTTTTTATTTGTTCAACATAGAATACTTATAGAACCAAGAAACTAGAAATGGATCATTGGTAAAAGAGATGTATTTAAGGAGGGGAGACAGTAGAATATAGTTGAACTGAAAGTAGACAGGTATAATACTGAAGGCAGAAGAGTTCAATCAAATGGTAGAGTGATAGTGATGGGAAATAAGAAGCCAGAGGAAGCTTAACTAACATGAAGTGTGAATAAAGAAGGTACTTGGGAACTATGATATTGCCATACTAGTTTTTTAAAAGATGTAATAAAGGGACACTAAAACATACATATTATGAAATAAGAATGGGGAATACTGGCAGCTAAAAGTTTGAGCATAGATATGGATATAAGAAGAGGGAGAAGTGAGAGGTAGGAGGGGGCTAACAAAAACAAGGGATATATGAATAGACTTCATAAAATCCCCATAGTTTATAAGCTAACTAAAATATTTTGTAAAGGAGTTTATACAGAAGTACCACACGTCAGTGATCTCTGCTCCCAGATAGTATAGGTTATTAAATGAAAATCTGTGCCATATGAAGATTACCTAATTGACAATCACCTGATTGCTCAGAGTTCTCAAAGGCACTCAAAGCAATACATGCTATTGCCATGGATGTTGGTTGTCAACCTTAAGAATATTGTAAGACCTTGTTTCTGAAGACACTGCACTTTTTGTACAGGACACAAAGAAATCAATTTTGAATTTCCCTGCTGACTAGTTTTCATAGTGCTAGAGAGCACAATGAAGACTGCTGGGGGAGAAAAGACATCAATAGACTTTTGTTCTAATGCTAGACCCTACATGTGAAATATCAACATGCCAGACAAGATATGTCCATTGATGCCATAGTGACAGGACTGTCTATAAGGAAACAAACCACTCTCTTGTTAAATTTGTGACCTGCTCCCCAGGAGGGAATTCATGTCTGGAACTGTAAACAGAAGCCAAAATCCATGACTAGGGAAGGCATAAGTTTTCTGATTATTTCACTATCGAACTGAGGGGGCTGATACACAGAGGCACCCCAGACTGGAGGGATGGATGGGATAGATGGGAGAGGAGGTAGAGGGTGGGAGGGTGGGACTGGGAGGGGTGGAGGGAGGGAGCAGTAATGGAGATATAACTTGAAGCAATAAATAAATGTTAAAAAAGTCCCTTGGAAACAGAAATGTTATTTTTTGTTTTACCTCTGCCCCCCTTTGTTGAACTGTATCTATGAGAGCCCATCACATGCTAGGACCTGACTAAGGTGTGAGGAAGATGGGCCTGATCATTCTCTAGGCAAGTTTTTAATCTACTGGGAAAAATAGACCTGGGAATATTACATTGAGGAAGATGTAATTCATTCAACTAGTGAAAGTTTCTAAAAACATAAATGATGACCATTTAATTTTTTCTACTGTGAGTATATAAATAGCTAAGCAATATGAACTTGGCCTTTCAAGAGTAAACATAAGTTATGATAATAAAAATTAGGGAGTGAGTAGGAAGAGAAATTTCTAGGCAAAGATAATATTAGAGAATCATGAAAATGTCCTCAACATTTAATATAGCACTGTATTAATAATAATTACTATTTAATAATAATTTCAGTTTGATTGATGAAGATTATTTATATTGACTGGGAAAGCTTATATTAATATTTATCTTCATATGCTAAGTAGGGACAATGTCTTTTAATTTGTCTTATTGTTCTGCTTCAAATAAAACATAAGATGATCCAATTTATCTTAAAGAAGAATATGCCAAATATACTATTTGAAGTAATTTGGTAACGTAAACTTAGAGAATACCTTAAGCCTCTAACATCCCTGCTGTTCTAACTTAATGTCAATACTTTATTTGAAGGACAAATTTAATTTGCCAAGACATGGGAGAAAATAATAACTTTTGTGTCTTTCTTGGTTTCTCTTATTAATATGAGGAAAATGAACATCCCAGCAAGAAGCTGTGTAATAATAACACCTATTTATCTATATGCATGCCTTTCATTCTAAACACTACTCATCTAAATATTTGCTCCTTCATTTATTGGCAAAGCTGCTACATTGCAAATTTCCTAACAGTTTGGAATCAGGTATCATCCAATTTGCCTGATATTTGCTTAATGTTTAAATTCAAAAATGTTGAAGACGAAGGATATAAACAGGGAAAGAGACAGAAGCTAACCAGCCATTTTGACCTTTTATCTGATGGAAAGAGAAAGGAAGTGGTTAACCATAAATCTGTTACTGAAAGACTCAAATGCCTCCTTAGCACTTTGCTAAATTATCCTTCAAATTCAGAGTCCTCATCTGCCAGGGTCACTCCTCCAATATCTGACCACACTACTACCTACTTCTCTCCCATTCCCATGTACATTTGGAAGCATCCCCTTCCTTCCATTACTACTGTCTTAAGGTAGCCATTTATTCTCATTTCTGACATGAGATATGAGACCCTCGCTCCATAATAAGGAATTCAAGAGACAGGCAAAAGTAAAGCAGGTTTTATTTTTCAATTCCATGGAAATAGACATTAGCCTAGAGAAAAAGCAAAAATAGCTGGTGCCCACATTTGGATAAAAACAGTGGTTTTTAATGCATGTCCCTTTTCCCCACAGACGGATCCTCCCTAGAACTACAATCTACATGCTCAACTGTCATAACCTTCCTCATCAAATTACCCATCCTCTTGTTTCAGAATGCAATCCTTTATCAAAGGAAATCCATGGATTTGAGATTCTTCTTTTCTGATTGTGGGCTCAGTAACACAGTAGACTGCCTTTAATTTTCAACCCCAGGATGGACTGAGAGCCTGGAGACAGCTGCCATCTAGGGAAGACAGAAGCCTAGTGCCTCCTGCTCATCTCTGATTCTCAGATGAGCCTAGCTCACCTCATAATAAAAATGTGCCACAATGATTTATTTCTTACCTTTCGGTGTTTACTTGTCAATAGTCTTTTAATTTCCCAAATTTATTCCAGAGCCTATTCAATGATGCCTTTAGTGAGCTCATTCTTGAATATGTTATCCATCCACATTCAATCATGCTATGATGGTGTTTGAGTTAAATCCCATCCTGAGCTAATTCTCTTCTCTGTCTCTGTGTCCATCTCTCCTTTTCTCCCTCTCTCCCTCCTTCTCCCTCTCAATTCCTCCCTTCCTCATTATTACTGAAGTTGGTTTGTGAATACAATATAAGGTGAAAGGGTATAATGTATACTTTCCCTTTATGATTTACATAGGGGCATCTGCCTGAAATTATCATTGCTGTTCAAAATATCTCCTCTGTGAATTTTGTAATAAAATAGCAAATACATTGATAGAAATACAAATTCTAAACCTCAGTCTTGTCATTTGCCCCATGCCACACTCCCTTTTCTGAATATTACCCACATTTCTAATTAGACACATACTTGTAGCAACAATCATAAGAAACTTTCTGTTCCTTCACATCAAGCAATATAGCTCTTGTTTAGAAGTAAATATTTTTTTTCTATTTAAGGTTAATTGTTCCTAGAGAGCTTCAACCCTAAGACGAATTGTTAAATTAAAATTCCAAACATTTCTTCATCATTCTCTGTCTCCATTCTCAAGGAAAATATATACACTAATAAGTTTTAATGTGTGTTTCCAGTTTCACTGCCAGGAAACATATGATCTACATAGCTCACTGTCTGAATTTTCTTTTGGTTGTTTTTGTTGTTATAAATTAAATCCAACTACAAGAGTAAATGGGATTATTCAAACCTAATAGACCTCAACAATCTTTGCATCAGTTTTTCAGGTGATTTGTTTCCTAATTACAATTTAAAATGATATATACATTGCTAGTTTATAATCATACCATCTATTTCTGCTATATGCCATTGATTAAAGACAGATACACAGAGCCAGACAAAATTATATCTGCAAATTATTGTAGTAAATTGAATGTTTATTCACACAAACATCTAAATGATGCTCACTTGCTGGCAAGATTGGACACATTTCAAAGTGATTCCAAATGGGATTTAGTCTTCTGCTAAAGTGGGCATGTCTGTAGTGCATAATAAAGTCATTTGTGCCTTCCCAGGGAACTCTGACCCCCATCAAAATACTTCTTAACTTTCAAGAAGAGATTTACTTTATCTACTGTGATATTTAGTGCAATCTCCAAGTCACTGAGATTCCATGAGAGAAAAGAGAATTTATTTTCTGATCAAGAAAACTTGAAAGAGTTGATAGTGTCTATTAGTCATTTGGGTACTTTTAATATCCCCTCCCAGAATATTATCTAAATGCTATAATAAATGGAAATGGAAATTGGTTTGACACTTTGGGAAGGAAAATTAGAAATAAGAAAGATATCTTTTAACATTCTTATTTAGGCATTAGAAGTTGGTTCTAAACACCTGAAGTAGATAAGAGTTTATCGATGGAGTACTTCAGAGCTGAATAAAGTATCCAGAAGTCTAATGAACCAGGTTTAGGAAGAAACATGAAGGCCTATGGTTGAGGTCTAGAAAGCCAGAACTAATGAACACGACTTAGGAGTTCTGTAATAAGCAAGAGTTTACCATTTTCAGCTTTCCAAAAACCTGTTCATTTGCACATCTCAAAGTAATAGCATCAGTTTTGCTTACCATGGTTAATATACCCTTATCTTTCTAAGGGTATATTAGAAATGATATTCCTATTAGCCAGTCAATAAACAAATACATATACAAAAAGCATTTTTACGCAAATTATCAATAAGTTCTTTTAATCTCTGAGCAATTTCTCTAGCCTGATAGCTATCATTATTTAAATATATTGTATGTAATATACATATATACAAATGTATTTATTAAATATATATATATACATAGAGAGAGAATGTGTGTGAAATGTCTGTGTGTGTGTGTGTGTAAGAACAAGGACTTGAGTGTATGCATGCATGTGATATGATATCCATGGGTTTGTGTCTTCTTCAATTGCTATCTTATTTTTGAGGCAGCATCTTTCACTGAACTTGAGGCTACAATTCAACATGTCTGGCTGGTAGGAAGCCTCATGGAACCTCCTATCAGAACCTCACCAATGCACAGATCAGTTTTAATAACTAGGTTGGATTTTATGTTGATGCTGAGGATCTGAATTCAGCTTCTCAGGCTTGTGTAGCATCCATGGAGGATACTGAAGATTTTATCATATGACTCAGCATTGCACAGTTTAAAGCTTTTTGATTGTTTACTTCTGGAATTTTCCACTTCAGACCTCAGTTGACCACAGGTACCTGTAGCCATGCAGAATAAAACTGCATGTATGGGGTATTGCTGATTAAAACTTGAATGCGATGTTCAAGAAGCTGAAACATTGCAGACAATGCTCCAAAATAAACAGGAGTTACAGTAGGTTCTGGTTCATTTAAAATTTAACCTACAATATAAGATGTTATGCCAATGGGAAAAAGTGTGCCCTTGTTGCAACATCAGCTAGTCATTTTATTTCATCTTTGGTGAAGTCAGAAGTCTAGTCAAGGCAGTGGTTACTTCCCTAAGATTCACACGTACTCCTGTGGGTTCTTGATAGTATACAAGTCATTAAAGGTCTCAAGACTTCTGTCTCTTCTGGATTTGGAAACAGTAGCTTTCATCCCTATTTCAGAAGTAATGAGACCCTTAAAACACTAAGAAGCAGATTATTAAAATCACTATTATGTATTTTTCCCCAGGTCTCTTACTTTGCCTCTTAGCTTCCTTCCTTCTGACTAGTCAGTCTCATCTTGGAACATTGTTAGAGGAATGATCTGGCATTTTGAGAAAACAATATAATGCATTCATAGCTATATATTCCATTTTTTGTTACAAAACACCTTGAAGTTTCCTTTTAAACATTTAAAAATACATATGTAGGGTTTCATTGTTGATGCCTCAGCAGGCATGTGAAGGTCAGAGGACAAATTTGTGTAAGTCAATTCTTTCCTCTTACTTTGTAGGTCCTAGGGTGTGAACTCAGGTAACCAGGCTTGGTGACGAGCATTTCTATCTACTGACCCATCTCATATGCCATATATTTAATACATTTATTTCACAAAAAATGTGAAAGAATATACTATATGACAAAAGCAATTATGATGCTAGCTAGGCAATTTCCTTGACAATCCACAAGTGTTGTTTCTCTCCTGTCTCCTAATATCTCTAATTTATTCTATAATGTGCCAAAGGATCTTCAAACTGTGTAGTTATCATCTTATCAATACTAAAGATAGGATTTTTCTAAAAGGCTAAAATGTATTGCAAACAAAACTCGAATGATATCATGCATTCACCTTCTCATACACAAAGTCATGCTTTGTATCAGTTTCGCTTTTGTTTTAAGCAACATACAAAATGATACCACAACATGTGCAGTGTAAAACACAGCATGGCAGGTCTTGTGTTCTCTAAGACTGTCTTGTTTCATGCTTACCTAAACATGTAGAATCCTGTCACATAAATGATGCATACAAGCCTCACTTCTAACTCACACTTCCACGTCTCTTCTTGTTTCTGAGAGACATAGTGTCTCTTTACAAGTGTTTATGGAGGTGTTTAAAGAAAACACAAAGCAGAGAGTTTTCGTTGTTTTAGAATTTATGATACTACCCTGAATGAGGCTTGTTGCCACTTGTTTCCTTCTGCAAGGAAGGAAACTGATATTTCCTTTAAGGAGCTATCATTTAAATCCAACAAAATGAAAGCATCTCTCTAATGCGTTCTGGTTCGAAAGCCTTAATTTCATAAAATAAAAATGTAGTATTATCAAGTGGCCAACAGGGTGATGTGATTGCCCATGACACATCCTATGTCCATACTCCTGATCCTGAAATGAATGTGTTCCTGCTTCTGGTTTCCCTGTTCACCTGAGCATTTTCTTCTGCCGACTTGTGTATCTGACTCAGTGCAGGCCTCCTGTTCTGCACCATTTTGCCTCCTGGGATGGTGGTGTCTCTCTAGCTGATGCTTCAGCAGCAGTAGAAGATGGTCTCCTCTTGAAACTGACACCACGGATTCATGCTTCCCATGTACCTGCTGCTTCCGGTGGACCTCAGCAAACAACTGGACAACTCTTGCCTCAAGCTCTGTAGCATTTGAACCATGGCTGGATTCTATTGGAGGAGGATCTTGTGTACTGTGTATTCCGATGCCTATTTATGTGCCCTGAGATCTGGATATAGTCTGGACATGGACATTGTCATGAATATTGAAGAATCTCCTGTTTCAATGTGATGTAAAGAATGCCCCCCAATTATCTCTGATTGTTTACTAAAAATCTGAACAGCAATGACTGAGCAGAGGAAAGAGGTAAGCTGGAATTCTAATGTGATCCAGCGATCCAAAAGAGGGGAGAAGGAAGAAGGGGGCCATAAGATGAAAAGAAGGAAGGTCTCAATGAGGTAGAATGGACCATGGGGACACAGATAGAACAGAGCGAGCTGGGTCAACTCTGAGATGACAAAACAGGGCATTTGACTGAGAAGTATCTAGTTAGCATAGAGGGTAAGGAATTCTGCTCAGTTGTACTTTAAGGCTGTTGAATAAATCTATAGGTCTTTGTCTCCTTATTTGGGAGCTGGCCAGATTAGGGAAAAAAAAAGGACATTTTAAAAATTTCCTACTATACTATCCAGGATATGTTTCATCTGGGACACCCCTTGCTGTCATAACCAGCAAAGGTGCACACCTTCATTCTAAGCTAGCAAACTGGACTATCATACTTCCATGTGTGGTTCTGGAAAGACATCTCTGTATTTCCCTATCATCTCTTTCTTTTATTGCATCTATCTTTTCTCTTGAATATTTGGTGATGTCCTCTGCAACATTGGCTGAGACCATTGGCAATGAGCAATTTAGGTCATTATCAATGACCAAAGGGTGGTGTTGGCTATGGAGTGTTCGCCAGGGTTGTAGAGGACATGATTTACACAGCACATGCTGTGTGGCCAAGGCAGTCACTGTTTTCCATCCCACCATAAGCTTACAGGGACATGACTGTGATAATGTATATTCTGCTGTAATAGCTAGGGCACCAAATGTAGGAGCTGGAAAAGCAGAATGGGGAGGGGGGTGTTTTTGAAGGAGACAGGCTTCTTGCAGGACTGGGTGATTTATTGCATTCCCCATGTGATCTGAATCTTTGTATTCTTTCTTGGATTTTCCACCCTCCTACACAGAATGGTCTGTTCCTAGATTTATGACAAGGTTCACTCTCCAGATTAAAGTCTAGAATGAAATGTGCTGTTTTGAACTCTGTCTATCCTCACTAGTTTAATCTTTGTGGGGTTGGATGAAGTTTTTCCTTTATTTGCAAAGCCTTTCTTGGGCTCAGACTGGGCCTTGTCTCCCACCGACCTCAGGTCTGCTTCCATGTTCCCACTGATTGCCAATGAATGTAATTTTAGTTTCTCTTTGGCCTTCTCTGCATTTGTAGATTTGGATATTTCCCCCTGAGGGATGGCTCTTTGGGAGGCAGCTATGATCAGCACTATACCACCAACAACAAACTGATGGATGGTTCTTTGTCCATTCACCTGCCCTCTTTGTCTTGTGGCACTTTTAGTTCATTCTTAGACTTCTTACAACTGATTCAAACAATACAGCAATTATGTGACAACTGGCATACTTCTAAACTGCTGCAGTCCACAGTGGAGCAGACATCCTCAGAGACTTCATTAATAGTTGCTTGTACTTTGTGACTGAAGAATTGAAATGGACCTTATAAGTGAACCATGCCTTGTGTCTCCATCTTTCTGCTACTGTGCAGTAAACCACATTTCTTTTTCACTTACTACTGTTCTTTTATGTTTCCTGAGGCAAGTGGTTATTGAAGCAATTGTGGAGGCCTAGGAGAATTTCAACGCTGTTCCTTCTACAAAGCCAGAATGTTTGTATTAAGTAGAGATATCCTTATGTTCTATGATCTCCTATTATGTTTGCAGTTCCTCTCCAACCAAGCTCTGTGGAGACATTGTTAACAATAAACCCTTTCCTTCATAATGAATATCCTGAATGTATATGGTGAGGGTGATACGTGAAATAGACTTGGCTATCATTGGGGCAAAGGTATAATACTTCAATATAAAATCCATCTTACCTTAGTAATCAGTGATGCAGATGTAGAATCAGAAATTGTGACTATTTATTAGCTAATTAAGTCATTAATCTTTTTCGGGAGGGGGTGCTTTGTTGTCTAGTTGGTCTTGAACTCCTGGGCTCAAACAATTCTCCCACCCCAGCCTCTCAAGTGCCGAGACTACAGGCAAACACTACATGATCAGCTCGATGATCCATTTTAAAACCTCAGCATTTTATGATGGGGGGAGCAGGGATCATAAAGTTGACATGAAGGGAGTTTCTTGTTTGCATTATCTATGCAATTCAAGGCTAAAATAGTACCTGACCTCCTTTGGGAAACTTACACTGACCCTTAACTTTCCTAACATCTCTTTCCTGATTTTTCATTTAAATTGTCATACGGTTCTCAGGCCAATTCTAATCAGTTGTTTGGCTACTGAAGGACTTAGAGGACCTACAGAGGTTCAGCTGGAAATGGAAACTTGACAATTAGCAGTGTGTGCTCTGGGTTCCCACAGGGGAAAGGCTGACCTTGGATGAGACTATGACTGAAGAAGCAATACTGGCCTTATGGCTCAAATATTTTAAAATGTTTTTAAAAACCCATCAGGGTCTGGTAACATCCCAAAATTCAACACATAAATATGCACTCAGGTGTGAATAACTGAAAACAATATGTTAATCATTATTATTTTTTCCATGATTAAAAAAGAATTAGCAAATCCCATGCATAGTTGCCATATCCTTGGACAAAACCTGAAAGAACCATATTCATCCTCATTGAATAGGTTTATTTCAAATGGAATTAACAAACTGACACTTCATAGACTAAACCACCCAGCATTGGCTTACAGAAAGTACTGAGGTTATGTAGGAGTAATCATGGATCATGGTGAAGAAATTAAATGGACATTTTTTTAATACTTCATCTACATAGTCTGTAGCAAACACTGTGCTTAATTTTCTCTTTTTAAAATAATATCTTTTTTGCTAATATTATAACGTAATTATATCATTTCACCTTTTCCTTACCTCCCTTCAAACACATGCCCCTTCTTGCTGTTATTCAACTTCATGGCCTCCTTGATTAATTGTTGTTACATATAGATAGATAGATAGATAGATAGATAGATAGATAGATAGATAGATAGATATGGATAAACATGTATATTCCTAATTCACTCCTCATAATGGTCTTGTAATGTATGATTTGTATTTATGAATACAACATATACTTTTGCCCCAAAATGGGGGAGGTAGATACTAGATTACTACTGTAGCTCATACCTTAGTCTTTTTACAAAGTTAACTTTGAGGACACTTAAATCTCCTGCATTTTTGGAAGACATTCCCCACATTACCTCCCCTTGTTTCTCTTTCAACATCTCCTTCCTCAGAAGGAGATGCTTAGTCTACGTAGATCTTGTACTCACAGTCTTTCTGTGTCAGTATCCTTAGTTCTGGAATTACAGATTTGTGCTATTTTGCCTGGCTTATAGATTTTCTCTATGTGAAGAAGCAGAAAAAAGACACAGATACTAACCATTCATATTAACTGCTAAGTGTTCCTTAGGATATCTTTTTTTTTAATGTTTATTTATTACTTCAGCTTACATCTCCACCATAATACCCTCTTTCCACCCATCCCAGTCCCACTCTCCCACCCTCTATCCCCATCCCTTCCATCTCACTCCTCTGGAGTGGAGTGTCCCTACATATCAGTCCCCCGCCCCAGTTCAGCAGTCATATGAGGGCCAAGAACCTCCTCATATACTGGGGGCCCACCAGGCAGCACCACTAGGGCAAAGTGTCTCATTGACAGGTAACAAAGTCTATGTTCCTGTTCCCTGTGGTGCATTGGCTGTAGTATAATTATAAGTGAATAGATGCCGTGTGCATCCTTCTGATTCTGGGTTAGCTCACTCAGGATGAGCTTCTCTAGTTCTATCCATTTGGCTGCAAATTGCATGAATTCATTGTTTCTGATGGCTGAGTAGTATTTCGTTGTGTAGATGTACCACAGTTTTTTGTTTTGTTTTGTTTTGTTTTATCCACTCCTTGGATATCTTATAAAGCGAAAACATTATATAAAAGAGAAACCAGGAAGTATACCCCTTCTATCCTCTTAGTTCAAAAGAAATCCTAATGAGAAAGAATATTAGACCTCATTGTATTATTTTCATGGATGGAAAACTCAAACACTGAATTTATTAAATGGAACATTAAGATATTAGATCAGATCCTGAGTTGTTGGTGTTCTGTTCCGGAAGTTGTCACCTATCCTGATGAGTTTGAGGGTTTTCCCCACTTTCTGTACTAGAGATTTAGTGTGTCAGGCCTTACGTTAAGCTCTTTGACCCACTTGGACTTAAGTTTTGTGCAAGGTGATAAAAGGGCACTGTGATGGAGATGTAACCTGAAGTGATAATAAAACATTAAAAAAAAGATATTAGATCAGGAGCCAGACTACTTGGATCCATACCACTGGCTCTAACACTTCCAAAGTATATGCCACTGGAAACATTATAAATCACTTTTTTTTTTTGATCCTACACTAAAAAGTACAAAAATAAGATTTCCTACCTCATTATGTTATTGTGACGTTGATAATTGCTCTATACAGTCCTGAGGACTGTGTGTAGCATTCCATAAATAATATTAAAGTGTCACCTACAATTATAATAATCGCTCTGATTTCAATTCTGGCCCAAAGTCCAACAGTTCAGTTGTGCTTGCAGAACTGCAGTTGTCCTCCACTTTGAACACTTGCTGATGGTAACTGTAAACAAGTCCTTTCTTCCTGGAGGCCCTGAGGGTGCAGTGACGGATGCAGTCAGCAGAGGCTCCTGCCATCATGGACGCTTCAGTTTCTCAGGCAAGGCAAGAAATGAAATAAATTAACAACGTGGAATAGTAGAATGTTATGTAAGGGAAAGGACTTTGAATGGAAAGTGTATTTGAGGTCTGGGGTTCAGTGAACTCTCTGAAAAGCAGTGTTTAAGTTAATACTTGGATAGGGAGAATGTGAAACAAAGGAAAGTGTCTCCATAGGTATCTGTCAAAAGAGTTTACACTTCTACCTTTGATCAGTGTTTACCCTTTCCTTTGGAGCCTTATGAAATCCTTGATGCCCAAGCTTTCTCTCTGCAAAAGACTTTCCCGAGACCCAAACACACCATACCCTCTCTGTCATTCCTCCGAAGATATTTTTATTAATGCACGTGCATATGCATCTGAGCTGCCCAGGTGAAATTCATCTAGTCAACAAATGCTTGTTGTTATAATGAAAAGACATTCCAGGACGACTTGAGTGCCATCCAAAGTTAATGTTCTCCTAGAAGTTCATGGGGGCAATAAAGCACAGAGGCCAGGAGGACAACTACACAGATCCTGTGACTGGCAATATATTATTTTAATACATGTCTCTCTTATGATCTTCAGACTGCCCTTTCTCAAAGTTCTCCAATTGAGGAACTTTTGAGAGTTGAGAAAAGCAGTCAAATTTAATACTGTTTACATCTAAGTGTCTTGCTATTGTTTAACCCTTGAAAACAAATAGTTTTGCTTTCTTGACTTCATTTATTACATGTTTGATGGATTGTCATATATGGCACATTGCCATACTGGGAAATAAATATGGTAGGAAGAGAACTGGGAATAAATCTGAGTGGTAAAGAAATTAACTAGCACTGTGTGAGCCTACACTCATTCCCCAACATGGGGGTTGTGTGAGTAGGAAAAGGTGAGAGAAAACAGAGAAAGATCATACAAGTTCACAAATATAATCAAGAGTAGAAAGTAGAGCAGAGAATTTTGATTGTTTGGTTTCCTTTCTGTCAGTTGAGTGATGGCCTTGGTATATATGAAAGGAACAGGGATGTTGAGTGTGACAGAGTTAGGGAGAATTAGTAGGAGATATGAAAAATATTTTTTGGAGCAATGAACTTGATCTCCCTTTATGTGTGTTGAAAGTAAGAAAAATTGAAGTTGATTTTTTTATTGTATTTTATTTTTTGAGCCACAGTAGTTTCTTCAGAAGAATGACCCAGAGGCCTTATGTATCATGAACCACCCAGGTAGCTTTAACCCTGATGTTGTGTTCCCACCTCCCAAGCTATGAATTGGCATTTAAGTTGAGACTGTAATAAATTTTTAAAACATCAGTAACCATCCCATGACTTGCCAAGCTATGTGTGCTACAAACCACATTATTTGAAACAGTGATTAAGGCTAGAAGACTGTCTTCAGACTGAACAAGGTGCCTTTAGAAGATATATACATGGCCAGGTCAGGGCTCACACAAGCATACGTGGTTCTGTTGAAATCCATTTCAAACACTCAGTTTCCAGGTGTATGTTTTCTTCAGTGTGATTTTGGGGGAAATGTTATTGATAGTCTTCCATAAACATTTCCCTATTTTAAAAATGTGTTTTCTCCATTTTCTAAAGACAGAATAGCATTTCTCCTGCCTGCCACAAATCTTTTTTTAATGTTTATTTATTACATCAACTTACATATCCATCACAGCGCCCTCTTTCCACACTTCCCAGTCCTGCCCTCCCACCTTCTACCCCCTATCCCTTCCAAACCACTCCTCCTGAGTGAAGTGTCCCTACATATCAGTCCCCTGCCTCAGTTCAGCAGTCATATGAGAACACCAACAGCTCAGGCTCTAAGACCAAAAATAAATAAGTGGGACCTCATGAAACTGAAAGCTTCTGTAAAGCAAAAGACACTGTCATTTGAACAAAACAGCAGCCTACAGACTGGGAAAAGATCTTCATCCACCCCACATCTGACAGAGGGCTAATATCCATAATTTACAAAGAACTCAAGAAATTAAATGCCAAGAAACCAAATAATCCAATCAAAAAATGGGGAACAGAGCTAAACAGAGAATTCACAGAGGAATCCCTAATGGCTGAGAGAGACTTGAAGAAATGCTCAGCGTCTTTAATCATCAGAGAAATGCAACTCAAGACAACTCTAAGAGTCCATCTTACAACTGTTAAAATGGCTAAGATCAAAAACTCCAGTGACAGCATATGCTGGCGAGGTTGTGGAGAAAGGGGAACACTTCTCCATTGCTGCTGGGAGTGCAAGCTTGTACAACCACTGTGGAAATAAATCAGTCTGGCAATATCTTAGAAAACTTAAACTAACATGCCACAAATCTTACCAGGTGACCTTAAACTTACTGTCATCCAACCACTGAATAAAGCTACAATATCAAAGTTCAAAGCTTGGAGAAAAGAAATCAAGAGAACAAGAAAAAGGTCAATAAATCAGTGAGAAATTTGAATTCTTTTATTGCCTTCTGAGTTATGACAAGGTTCCTGGTGTTAACTAATTTTCACTTTTCCACCCACGTATCTACCTATATACAATTACGTCCATGAAGCCAATGGTATTAATTGGACATTCTTCAGAGAAAGTAAACTGAAATATTACCTCTCTGAATGTCTGATTTATAGATACAGATAGATGCAGATATATTATATGTATACTGTGGTCAGTTGAATTGTCTCCATAGGCTCACACATTTACATACTTAGTCCCCAATTGGTGAACTGCTTGGGAGGATTAAGAAGTGTGGCTTTTCTAGTTCCATCCATTTGGCTGCAAATTGCATGATTTCGTTGTTTCTGATGGTTGAGTAGTATTCCAATGTGTAGATATACCACAGATTTTGTTTTTTCTTTATCCATTCATTGGTTGAAGGACATTGCAACCGAACTTTTAAATTATTATTTAACACTTATTTATTTAATACTAAATTCACTTATAACAAACACCAACAATTTCTTAACTATTAATTCTATAAATTCCTACAACCCCTTTAACCTATCCACTAAACCTATTGATAATTATAACAACTACTTTCATAACCTTTTAGAATGATACAGTCTCTGGGGCAGGTCCTCAGTCGTCAGGAACACAGTCTTTGTTGTAGATTCTTTAACGCACTTAGCAGTCCTTTTTCTGGATCTCTCAGATGCAGGTTCATCAGGGTAAGTTGGTTATTGCAGTCTCACCTTAAATAAGGCTTCATGCTTTCTTCTCTGTGGGAGACCCC
>CAJQZJ010032716.1:0-30625 GCA_907164525.1 Lophiomys imhausi | reverse complement strand
AGAAACTCCTATATATTTTCTAAATCTAATTTATCTAACCTCCTACAGGACATGTTAGTTTTTTACAGTTTCTAGTTATTACAAATAAAGCTGCTATGAACCTAGTTGAGGAGATATCCTTGTGAATTGGTGAGGAATCGTTTGGATGTATACCCAGAAATAGTATGGCTGGGTCTTGAGGTAGAGCTATTTCAAGTTTTCTAAGATATCACCAGAATGACCTCCATAGTGGTTGTACAAACTTGCACTCCCACCTGCACTGGAGAAGTGTTCCCCTTTCTCCACAACCTCACCAGCATGTGCTATTATTTGAGTTTTTTATTTTAGCCATTCTGACAGGTGTGAGATGCATTTCTCTGATGATTAAGGATGCTGAGAATTTCTTCAAGTGTCTCGGCCACTAGAGATTCCTCTTTTGTGAATTCTCAGTTTAGCTCTGAACTAGAAAAGCTCATCCTGAGTGAGCTAACCCAGACTCAGGAAGATGCACATGGCATCTATTCACTTATAATGGGATTTTAGCCATATAGTACAGGATAACTATCCTACAACCAATGCACCAAAGGGAAGAGGAACATAGACTTTGTTACCTGTTAATGAGACATGAGGAAGCTCTTAGCCCTTATATGACTGCTGAACTGAGGCAGGGGACTGATATGTAGGAACACTCCACTTTGGAAGAGTAGTACAGAAGCGAGAGGAGATAGAGGGTGGGAGGAAAGGACTGGGAGGGGTAGAAAGAGGGCACTGTGATGGAGATGTAACTTGAAGTAATAAATAAACATTAAAAAAAAGAAATGTGGTTTTGTTGGAGTAGGCATGCCTTTGCTGGAGGTCATGTGCCACTAGGGGTGGACTTTGAGATTTCAAAAGTCCATTCCAGGCCCAGTCTCTCTCTCTCTTGGCTTGCCACCTGCAAATCTGGATGCAACTCTCAGAAACTTCTCCAGCATCATGCCTGCCTGCATACCACCAAGCTCCCCACCATGATGATTATGAACTAACCCTTTAGGAGTGTAAGAAAGCCCCCAGATAAATGATTTATTTTACATGAGTTGCTTTAGTTATGATGTCTCTTAACAGCAATAGAAGAGTAACTAAGACATATATATATATAGATGTAGATCTCTAATATCCCTATCTATATCTGAATTAACTAATACAATTATGAAGGCTGAGAAGAGTTACCATCTACCATATGCATGCTGGAGACCAAGGACATCCAGTGGTGTCAATCTATCTCAAAGGAAGCTATGAAATGAGGGGATAAAAGGCCCAGTGCTGTTGATCTTCATGTGTTACTCTTTTCCCTCCAGGCTGTCTTCTTCCTCCCTCTCTTATATAGGACTCCCAGAACGCTACCTTATGCTTGGCTGTGTGTCTCAGCATTTGTTTTGATTCACTGCTTGTGGGTTTTCTCATAGGATAGTTATGTTAGGTTCTTGTTCCTTTGGATCTGTGGGTTGTAGAATAGTAATCCTGTACTATATGGCTAAAATCCAGTTATAAGTGAGTGCATGCCATGTGTATCTTTGATTCTTACAGAGACTGCAACAAAAGAAGAAGAAGAAAAGCTTAAACTATACCTAGACCCCCTTATACAAATATAGATGATAGGCAACTGGGTCTTCATATAGATCCCTTAGCAAGTAGGAGTTAGGGGGCAGGCTCAGTCAAAGGACTCTGTTGCCTATTAGTGGGACACCTTATTCTAACTGGGCTGCCATGTCAGCCCCCAGAGCAAAAGGAAGCTCTTAGTCCTCATATGACTGATGAACTGAGGGGGTTTGATATGGGAGAGCCCCCCTCACCTGAGGATAAGGATATGAGGGAGAGGTGGTAGAGGGTGGGAGGGTGGGACCAGAAGGAGAGGTGGGAGGGAACTGTAATTGGGATGTAACTTGAATTAATAAATAAATGTTAAAAAAAAACCAAAAAGTCCCAGCTCAAGTAATCAGGCAGAGAGCAAAAAGTAGACAATTTTTCCTTCTACTTTTCTCTCATTTTGTCCCTGGATGGTTTGGATAATGTCTTCAGACATTGTTGATGGCAATCTGCTTACTGAGACCGATGCAAATTCTAATCTTATACAGAAAATGATAGGCTATATATGTCTGCACACCCACATATATACATACGTATTAATACAAACCCATTTCCTAAATCAAAAAATCGGTTACTATAGTACAGATTAGTAAAAGTCATTGTTGTGTTTTGTCATTTGAAACTGACTCTACTTCATCCTTCTCAAAGGTTTTGTCCTCACTGTCCCAGTCCAGGTTAAAAATGGACACATCTAAAATGCTAGCAGAATGATGTGCTTCTGAATTCCATTGCAAAACATTTGGCCATAGTTGGAAATGTAGTTCCTAGCTGGGTTGCTGCTTTAACAGTTACACAGGCAAATGCATCTATAAGAGGAAGAATTTCAGAGAAATTTTATAGTTTTATCTCCTAAAGTGTATTTAATTATGGTTCATCACAGGATGACCATCTTTAGGTAGTGTGTGTCTAACACATCAATGAATTATTTTATTAGTTCTTTCTTTCTTAGAATGTTAAGTAATGTTGTCCTATTGTTTTCTTTTGAATATAATATTTGTCAAGTTTTTTTGTAGTAAGTTCACCATACTTCATAAATGAGCTAGGATATTTCTATTTGTATATAGGAAGGAAAACATAAATTTTGAAGAGATGAATATAACCTGTCCTTGTGTTTGATAAAACCTACCTATAAAATTTATGGGTATAAGTTGGTTTTTAAGGTTTAAAGCATTTAATGGATTATTACAGTGCTTTAAAAATAATTCGGCTAACTTAATTTAAGTATTAAAGTTTTATAAATGTTAATATTTCTCTTTTCAAAATAATATTTTTATTGATTCTTTGGGAACTTCATCTCATACACCCCATCACATTCACTTCCCAGTCCTTCTAGGTCTCCCTCCCCATGCTTATGATCTACACACTATAAACAATAACAATAAAAAACAAGTCTAATTTGTGTTATCTGTGTATTCACTGGAGCATGGTTAAACTCCAAGTTGGCAAGGCTCCTAAAGAAAATTAAGTCTTTCTCCAACCACAGCCACCAGAACCCATCCCATCATTGTGGAGATTTGTACTTCAGCATCCTTAGCACAATTTTTAGGATTTCTATTTGATGGGTCCCTTTTTGGTAGGAGGTTGGGGTAGGGGGGTGGGGTTGTTACAGAAGCCTTCCTTGTCAATCTTCTGTCTGTCTGACAGACATCTGCAGTCATCAATATCACTGTAGAAATAGCTTCCTTTCTCTTCACAGTCAGCTAGATAGACCTTGGATCATAGACTTCTTCATTGTTTCACAGGCCACTAACAACCACTACAGACCAATGGATGTCAACATGACCTCAGATGACAATGCATGCCACCCACACCCATTCTGGCCCCAGGCCATCAACATGGCTACAGGCTATAGCACAGACCACATAAGTCCTCATGGAGTTAGTCAGTAGCATGAACCTGGTCCTGGCCCACATCAGAACCACTGACCCACACATGATCTTCAGTGGCATCATGGACCATAATGGTCTTTTGAGGAGACACAGTGCACCCCCCCCCCAAAAAAAAACAAACCAAAAACCTGTTCCTCCTTTTGGCCCTCCTTTGATCCTGTGGCCAGGCAGTTCTGAGGCTGATTCTGAGTCTATGTATGCACACCACTCTACCAAACATACTGGGCAACAAACTGTTCCACTGTTGATCTCAGCGCTCTATCACACCTGCCACCACCATCATATCTCCAGTTCTGCCCCTCTCCACAGGTCAAGCACTGCTCCACTCTGTCACTTATTCACTCATTGCAGTGGTGCACAAGGCAGAAGGCAGAAGGCAGGGCCACCTTCGCCAGGTCAGGCTTCTGCAGGTCCCCCATTTGGATATTTCTTAGGAGATCTAATATTTGGTTTTATTTGCAAGTGTTTTAGAATAGCATTTATTATCAATTAGATGTGTGATGATTCTTAAAATTTTTATTTTAAAGAAAAGTTTTCTAGCTCTTCTGATCTTCTCCTTTCTCCATATGACCCAGTGAATATATTGATGCTCCAAAGGTTAAGGCACATTGTGACATGTCTCTTGAACCCCTCATGAGTTCCATAAGAAAACAAAATAATGACAGATAAATTAGAATAATAAAGAAACTTATGATTTCTGCAAATATCTATTGCAAATAGGTTATAGTTTATTCACGGATTCTTAGTGTTATTTATCTCTCCTTTCTACCTCTCCTTCTGCATCAACTTAAGGAATTCACACACTAAACGAATACCCAATGCCAGGAATGAGAAATACTTTGAATTGTTGGTCATGAGTATCCAAGAGACTCCAAAACCAATATAGGCTCTTTCTTTTTCTCTTAATTGCCTCTTAGATGTTGAAGAGAAGTCCCTATTGCTGCAGAGCACCATGTACAATTGGCACAGAACTCAAAGAAACTGAATTATATCTGACCTGAAAGTCTCCTTTCTGAGTATTAGCTTTCATAGTACCCGATGTGCTATGCAAGCTGCCAAGGAGAGAATGCAACCAATAGTCCTACCCAGCTGTGTTGTTCTGTGAACTACAAGAGAAACAAACATAGAAAGATATCCCTAAAGATTCAACAGCAGCACTTACATCATAGTATAACTAACAAATGTCTAATTTAACTTGAAGCCCATTTAACTTCTTTTTATATCAAGAAACTATTGTGTAAAGCCACAACTAGTAAAAATGCAAAGAAAAACTGCTATGGGATGCTCAGATAGTACTCATTCATTTACAACACAATCTCTAAATCTAAGCTTCATGGAACCTTGCAGAAAAACTAGGAGAAAGATTTTAAGAGCCAGAGGTCCAGGAATTAGGAAGATAGCTGTGAAATTGTGACTTCTAGATATTACAGGGAAATCTCAACCATATGACTACTTAAACAAGACATGAGTGATGACACTACCATTTGACATGCCAACATAGTTGGGGAAATTGCACAAGACCTCACCCCTAGATGAAGACTGTTAGTCAATTTATGAACTATTAAAAGAAGGAGAATTAGTCTTCAGCATTAATAAAAATCCCTTAAGTGGTTATCCAATTCCAAATGAACAGTCCTAAAACCCATACATACAAGCAATGCAAAACAGAATCAGCCTATGTTTGTATATTCCTTCACGAACAAACACATACACACACACACACACACACACACACACACACACACACACACACCCTTAAAGAATAAGAGCCCATGAGTTTGAAAGAACTTGAGGGGGCATGAGAATGTTACTGGGAGAAGGGGGAAAAAGGAAAGAGATTAACTAATTATATTTTATTTGACTTCATTTTTAAAGAAACATATAGCTCTAGCATATCACTGGGCATTGGCAGTATGAATGCCTACTTTGAAATATCAAGTGTCTGTGCAAACAAAACTACTTACCAGAATTATTAAGTTTTATCCTGGGAACTTACAGTTGCACGACATTTTGTTTGGTTGAAGTGATACATTCAAAGTGTCATTTAATGGTTATCATTAAGAAAATGAATGGCAACAAATTCTGGCAAGGATGTGGGGAAAGAGGAATCTGTATATAATGCTGGTGAGAATGTGAATTGGTACTACTATGGATGTCACTATTGGCGTTCATCGGAAAATTAAAAATAGAACTACCATTTGACTGAGCTCTATCACTTCTGGGTATTTGTCTGAAGGATGCTAAGTGAACACATGCAGAGATACTGGCATATCCACCCATGTTCTCTGCTGCTCTAATGACAGTAGCCTGGGAATGGAACAAGCTTGGCTAGATATCCATCAACAAATTCATATATGAAGAGAATGTGGTGTATACACATAAAATTATGGTAAGTCACATCAACCAGGCTCAGGAAGACAGATATCATGATTTTTTCAGATATGAAAGTCTATATTTAAATGTGTAGTTAGGGACTAAAGGTTGACTGGGTAGTTAAGAACATCTACAGCTCTTGTAGAGGACCCAGTTCAGTTTAGCACCAATACGGCAGCTCAAAACCTCCTGTTTCTCCTATTGCAGGGGATCCAACACCTTCTGCTTGCCTCTCCACATACCAGGCATGCTTGTATTGGTACACATACAAACATATAGGGAAATACACATACACATAAAATAAAAAGAAATAAATCTATAAAAGTAGGTATATCTAAAATATTCCTATTTGTGTATGTTGTGCATGCATGTGCGTGTGTGCCTGTGTGTGCGTGTGTGTGTGTGTGTGTGTGTTAGTGCGCATGTCTGTATTAGTCAGGATTCCATAGATAAACAGCTTATAGATTGAATCTCTCTATATAGACAATTGTTAGATTTAGATAAGAGGAAGAGATTGTTAAACAAGGGGAGAGAAAACAAAGGAGGGATAAGTGTAGACAATGATAGAGTACATGTAACATATAGGTGGAAAAGAAAACTATTAGGGGAAAGAAAGAGGGTATGTGAGAATGGGACATGGGAGGCAGTGAGACAAAAAGGTTAGAAGTGTAAAATAATAATCTAAATTGCATTTGATCTTACCATGAGTGAAGAGCATGTATCTGTGTGTCAGATATGACCTTGGGCTCTTTATCTTTTTTATTTTTGGTATTATAATTTAGGTAAATTTCTTCTTTCCCATTCATTCTTCTGATCCCTCCTGTATGCCCCTCCCACCTCTCCTTAAAATTCATGTCCTCTCTCTTTTCATCAACTGTTATTGTAAACATATATGAATATATATATACCTATATATTAATAAATATATTTTCTTGTGTCCATATAATGCTACTTGTATATATGCTTTTAGGGTTGAATGTTTGGCATTGGATAACCAGTTGATAGGTTCTTCCCTGGGATGCATCACTGCTCTTCCTCCCAGATTTACTTAGTAGCTTCTGTTTTAACATCTCTCAAAGCTGAGGTACTTAAAATAAGGCCTAAATGGAAGAAAAGGACAATAACTTCCCCTTCTTCTTTGCTGGGGCTCTTCCCCAGAAGGCTGGGCGATGGAGTGAAGGGCTGACCAGCTGGCCCTCACACTGTGGCTGAGTGGGATAGTGAGTGTCAACAACTCAGTTCCCCTAACACCACTGGGGGAGAACACACTGAGTCAGGAGACACATGGAGACAGGATCACCTTTTACAGGCAGTTTCCTTTATAGGGTAGGAAAGGGGGGCAGGGTGAAAGTGAGGTTACGTAGGCAGTGAAGTAAGAGATAAGGTATAGAAAGGGCCAATAAACTAAATGAGCGTGGCTGCAGGTAGACAGGGTTAGTGACAGAATGATATAGTGCAGAAGGGTCTGGACTTCCACATTTTTGAGACAGGTCTCCAAAATTGAGTGTGGCTTGGGCAGGCATTATAGGCCCCAATCTGGCTGATTTAGGCATTTAGGCCCAACATTCCTTAACAACAATGACAGAGATGTGAATTTCAAGGTCCCATTCCAGAGAATTGTTAGTACTTCCAATCTACTGGCTGTGGAGTTCAATGGTGTGCTTTATTACTGTGGAAACTTCTCATAAAAACTTAAATCTCGCAGGGCGGTGGTGGTGCACGCCTTTAATCCCAGCACTCGGGAGGCAGAGGCAGGTGGATCTTTGCGAGTTCGAGGCCAGCCTGGTCTACAAAGTGAGTCCAGGACAGCCAGGGCTAAACAAAGAAACCATGTCTTGAAAAAAAACAAAACAAAAACAAAAACAAAACTTAAATCTCAAGTAGTCATGAACACTCAACATGAATTAGGTTATTTTAGGTGGTGCTTTTATCTGCACTAGTGTTTCCATTAAGATGGAAGGGATAGAGGGTAGAGGGTGGGAGGGTGGGACTGGGAGGGGTGCAAAGAGGGCACTGTGATGGAGATGTAACCTGAAGTAATAAATAAACATAAAAATGAATTTCTAAATGCAGACAATAACATTCACTGAAGGAGTTCCATTGGTAGAATGCTTACCGAGCACATGCAAGGGCATTGGTTTGATTCCCAGCACACAAAGAGAATAATATACAAAGTAATTTATGGAGCCATAACATGTCAGTATAATGTCATGTTTTCTGATAATAGTTGTTTTTATTGTCTTCAAGCATTTTGCTTTGAGTTGGCCACAAGCAACAGTAGTAGGATAGTGGCTGCTTATCTGCCTACTTTAACAGTGGGGCTTGAACAGTTGGAATGTCCTGTTAGTGCTTGGAACCTCAAAATGCTAATGCTAATTAAAGCAATCATCAAACTTCATTTTGCCTGTCTGAATCTACTAATCTAATATAGGAAACTCACAGTTCTGTAGCTCATAAAGACATACTTTAAAATCCTTTTTACATAAATACATACATACATACTTACATAACACACACAAACACACACACACACACACACACACACACACACTCACACAAGGGCCACCTTCCAGATCCAACCCACTTCGCTACCCTCCCCCACTACTTGTGCTGCTCCACATGTATTTCTGTGTGCTATACCTTATTCCATGGTGATATTTGAATGTAATATAAATCTGAGTATGAGGAGATTGTTTAACTCTCCATCCATTTAGAATTAAAACAAAAGGCAATGCCAGAGAGAGGAAAACTTAAGCAAATGTAAAGAGAAAGAGATAAATTGTGATGACACAGAGAGAAGTTTCAAATGGCTTTCAATTCTAACCTCACCTTATTAAAATAGGAACTATTTATTTGGTGTGTGAGAATAACTTGAATTTTTCTTTTAAAAAGTCTTTTTACTAAGAGAATTTGAACAAATATTCCACATTTAACTAAAATTATCCTGTTCTTAAACACATATCAATGACTGAGAAAAGAGGATTTTAAAACTATTAAAAATGACTTTCTTTCAAGGCTTTGCTGGAATTTTAATCCAACAGCATCAATCTCATTAATCCAATTAGTCTAATTAAGACACAGGAACATCATTTGCTCCAATCACTTCATTTCATAGCTAAAGAAGCAATGTGGGGTTAAACTTGGTACAATTCAATAACAAAATCAAAAGGAATATTGTGAAAGTAAATGGAAGAGGCACATCCATGCCATCAAATACAGTAATATGAAATAATGAAATACAAGTCTGGTACAGACTGCTATTATTCTAGTTCATAATCAACTCTTGATTTATATTTGAGTGAGAATTTTCCTTAAAAACATTTGAACTTCTTGGATGCGGTCTCAGCAACTTACTTATCTAATTATTTGCTTGTGTTCATTTCCAAGACAGGAATTCAGGTTAAAACACACCGTGTGAATCTCAAATCAGGTTGCCATGGTAACAGAGTCCTTTCTCTGCCAATTCTGTATTCTTAGCTTACTTATCTGAGCATCATGGCTTTCTCACTGATATCAAAGCAGTATGACAGCTGAATATGAATTTTCTATGTATACAATTGCATATTTCAAAATTTCTTTACAGAATTATTTTACAGGCTTACATTATACATTTGCATTTTACATGTCTTTTATAGCATTTGTTTTTAAAATGTTATATACTTGACTCTGATCTTGGTATGGGCTGAAATAAGCCATTTTATGGTCTATAACTGCTTGTCTACACACCTTGAAGAAATTCTCTAAGGAGAATTTAAATTCTGAGATGCTAACTTCAATTCATATTGATGCATGAGAAATGACCTTTATGCTTATGATTTTTCTCTATGCTTCTACTGGGCACAAAAGTGTTGCTATTCTTTGAGTCACCCTGGATAATTTGAATACCACTTCAGTACACACTTACCAAAACTAGACTTGGGGTATCTCACTAACAAAAAATCAAAGTATCTCCTTTTATTTGTTGGGTGGAAGACACAGAAGCCTTACTGCATAATGCATCCTATAAAGACCTCAATTTTCAATGAAGAAAAGAGATATATCCAAATCTATAAGCAAAGTTGATTTAACAGGGTAGGTAAGTCCTTCATAATCCCTGCTCTACAACAAATGTCTGTCAGAGAAACAGGACCCAAAGGCTGAAGACTGATGCAGGAATGTATGGAGAGAAAGTGGGAACTGTCCAGGCAGTCATTGGTATGTCCTTAGTTTTGGAAGCTGCAGGCCCTGCACTTCCTATATAAACAGATATATTTATCACTCTCAGGTCTCTGAGGTGGTTGAAGAATAGACAGCTAGAGTCTCATAGTTAAATTTTGAGTTGTTTAGGAATCAAGAGGGTGTTATAGATCTAAGAAGATACTCTTAAAAGTGTGTTGCAAGTTAGTATGAATGTTGAGTCAGATATAGACCTTTAAACTCATGGAGATGGTTAGAAAGTAGAATGTTAAAGTCAGGGGCCAAATGTGTATAAACTGGACATTGGGAAGGTATACTGGGCCATTTAACTCTCATAAATGTGGCATATTTATATCTGTTGTTTTGTATAATACTTACTGTTATAAGAGAAGGAACCATATGTTGGACTGAAAGGGGAAACTTCTGGGGGGAAGAGGGTGGAAGGGAGGGATAGGAAGGGGGAATAGGGAGGGGTTTGTTACTGAGATGTAACTTGAAAAAAAAAATAAAGTATTTAAAAAAAAACTCAATCTAGTTCTAAACTATTATCAGCATAATAATCATACACTAATATGTTCCTGGTATTATCAGCTAACTTCCATTTTAATCTCATAATTACTCAATACACAAAGAAATACAATAAAGTTTAGCAGATGGACGATCTAGTTGAAGACACAGGTAGCAACTACTGAAATGTAGATGGGTTGAATTCTTTCTGTTGTTAATATTAATGTCTCTGACTACACATAGATAGAAACCCGATTAGCTCTTAATCCCAGTGTCAGGGTGAGCGTGAGAACATAAATTTAAGAAAGCATTTGCCTCTAGACCTCATTTCTTCTATTCGTCCAGCTCTCTGTCCTGATGAACTGTGTCAGAGTCACAGCCTTTGTCCCTTTCTATAGTTATGTTTTTCTTCTGGATGTCAGCAGTAAATAAGAAAAGCATGAAGGAACACCTTCCATCAAAGTAACCTTCGATCAAAGTAACACTTCAACTGTTGTTATCATACCATGCTACACGAAGGCCACAGAATAAAGCTGTTTTGTTTTAAGATGCCTGTATAGACACACACATTAAAAAACAGCTGCTAGTCTAGAGATATACATGCTTCTTGTATGAAACTTCAGAGAATATGATAAATATTATTAGTATTTTTGAACTTCTTAACTAAATATTTAGTAATTATTTCTCAAAATTAAAATTGTTTTTTAATTTAGTTTTATATAAAATTCCAAAAGTCATAGTGTTATCTTTCATCTGATTACTAAATACCATTTGAGGCTCTCTATCAACACTTAGACTCTGTTTTCAGTGTAAGGCATGTCTTCCTGGATCTGGGTTACCTCAATCAAGATGATATATTCTAGTGATATGCATTTGCCTACAAATTTTATGACTTACTTTTTATAAATAGCTCGGTAGTGTTCCATTGTGTAAATGCAGCACATTTTCTTTATCCATTCTTCAATTGAGGGACATCTGTATTGTTTCTAGTTTCTAGCTAGTATGAATAAAGCTTCTATGAACATAGTTGAGTCAATATCCATGTGATTCGGTGGAGCATCTTTTGGGTATATACCCAGGAGTGGTATAACTGATACTTGAGATAGAACTATTCTCATTTTCTGAGAAACTGCAAGATTGATTTCCATAGTGGTTGTATAAGTTTGCACTTCCACTAGCAATGGAGGAGTGTTCCTCTTGCTCCTCAACAGCATGTGCTGTCATTTGAGTTGCATTTCCCTGATGACTAAGGACATTGAGCATTTCTTTTTTTATTTTTTAATATTTATTTATTACTTCAGGTTACATCTCCATCACAGTGTCCTCTTTCCACCCCTTCCAGTCCTGCCCTCCCACCCTCTACCCCTAACCCTTCCATCCCATTCCTCTGGAATGGATTGTGTCTACATAACAGTACCCTGCCCCAATTCAGCATTCATATGAGGGTCAAGAGCCTCATCATACACTGGGGACATACAAGGCAGCACCACTAGGGCAAAGTGTCTCATTGACAGAAAACAAAGTTTATGTTCATGTGCCCTTTGGTACATTGGTTGTAATATAGTTATCCTGTATTATATAGCTAAAATCCGATTATAAGTGAATAGATACCATGTGAGTCCTTCTTAGTCTGGGTTAGCTCATTCAGAATGAGCTTCTCTAGTTCCATCCATTGGGCTGAAAATTGCATGATTTTGTTGGTTCTGATGGCTGTGTAGTATTCCATTGTGTAGATGTACCACAGTTTTTTATCCATTCTTGGTTGAGGGACATCTAGGTTGTTTCCAGTTTCTAGCTATTACAAATAAGGCTGCTATGAACATAGATGAGGAAACTTCCTTGTGATTTGATGAGGAATCATTTGGATGTATACTGCTCCTCAACTGATAGATATTCCTTGTTGAGAAAGCTCGGTTTAGCTCTGTACCCCATTTTTAATAGGTTTATTTTTTTTTGATGTTTAATTTTTAATGTTAATAATAATGTTAATATATTTTAGATATTAGCTGAATTGTGAAGATCTTTTCCCAATCTGTAGATTCCTGTTTTGTGCTATTGGTAGTGTAAGGCACTCTGAGATCCTTAGAAGTCTCACGGGTATCTGTTTCTCTTGACTGGAATGTTACATCTGATTCCCCCCAGCCCCTCTTTTTTCTAAAGTGTTTCTGCTATCTGATTTGTTTCTGAAACAAATAAACAAATGAGAGCAACATACCTAGTTATTTCTTGGTGCAGAATACACTCACTGAATTGTTTTGTTAATGATTTCAAGATTTTTCTAACTTCAATGAACTCTCTTTGAAAAATATTTAAAGTTAACATATTACTCAGAAACCGTTTATGAGGTTATAGATACAAAAGGAGTAATTACTGTTAGAAGGGTCCTAGCACTTGTTACCATATAAATGAGGGAAGATACACCAATTTCTATCAGGGAGACTTTGGAAGTGTTTTCTAATACAGAAGATAGCTTAGTACTTAAAACCTCAGCACATATTTCTTCTCGGTGCAATGAATCAAGGTTAAATAAGAAGAGGTAGATATCTTGAAATTTACATCAGAAACCACATCTCTTCAACTGAAATAGGCCAAAAAGATAGAGTTGCTGTAGATAAATTCTTTCCTGGTGTTTTTCTATTTTTCTGGACTGTTCCTCCAGCAGTATTTTCTAGTAGAAGATTGCAGACATCTCTCTTTAAGACCATTATCTTTCTTCATAAAGACTATGGTGTGAGTTATTATATAAACATGCCCATGATAAATCAAAGAAATGAAGCACTCCTGTTCGTGTATATGTGAGTGAGTATGATTGACTTAGCAAAGCAGAAGGATGGAAAAGAGGAGACACTCTGGTACCATCTGTCAGCTGAAAGTCTAGGGAAAATACAAAAGTGAGTCAAACAATCCAAAGGTTACCACCTTTTTGGAAGACTATCTTATCTCACATTTGGACTTGGACACAAACCCTGATCACTCCAATCCCTCATGAGTAGTTCTAGAAACAAAAACACTCAGATTGCAAATCATATCTAACTGAAATGCCCTGGTGTTCAGTCTGTACTAAAATAAATGCCTTCTTGGGATAATTGTAGATGTAGCTTACAAATAATAAGGTGATTATTATTAATATATTTACAATTATTCCTTATTGAAAGCATTAAGGGGAGAAACAATATCTTAGTAAAATGTCATCTGTGTTCTGCATCAATCTTTTCCTTTATTCAAACACTCCATTGTACATTGCACATGGTCTTCCCCCATCAAATCCTGCTTCTATATTCAATTGTGTAACAACAACACAGATGAAACCCCAATAAAACAAGTCTCTCAACTCTCACCTTCTTTCCAATGGTACTTTTAAAAAATTCCTTTGTGATGTGTACATATTATGCACCATAAAACTGTTCAACTCTAAAACAAGTCTTTATGACAAATAAATTCTTCTAACACTTAACAGTCCATTGCAGCTTCATTATTTACCACAACTAACTGAATAATTCGTAACTGGAATCTCCTGATATCTATCTTTTAGTCCTAAGGTGGCCTTTTCATTCCTCTTACTGTCTAACTCTGCTCCATTGTCAATCTCTCTCTCTCTCTCTCTCCCTCCCTCCCTCCCTCCCTACCCTCTGTGTGTATGTGTATGTGTGAGTCTGTTTGTGTGTGTGCATATGTGTACACAGGTATAATATGTGTGCATATATATGCACATTCATTCTTATGTATGAATATGTACACACATGGAGGCCAGCAGAAAACTAGTCCACTTTGAGACAGGATCACTTTCTTATTTCCCCCTGTATACATTAGGTAGCTATCACATGCGCTAGGTGTTCTCTCTCTGTCTCTGCCTCCTGTCTAGAAGAGAACCATTGAATTGCCTGATATGCACTACTGCACCAGGATTTATGTGGTTCTGAGCATTTGAACTCAGTTCCTTATGCATGCAGGGCAATTGCTTTACTAACCGGTCCATCTTCAGATGATATTCCAAATCCACTTTAAATAATATATCATGTTCTTCTACCCTTGTGTTAGTGTTAACACTGAATAATCCCTATCCCATTCAGAAGTTGACTTAATCTTGACTGTATCACCTTCTCTATATAGTTCTGAAACCCAAATAGCTGCCTTCCTTCTCTATGTTTCCTTACCTTCTTCAAGACCTGCCCAAAGGATGGTTAATAAGAGTTACCTTGATTCTATTGAATGTGCAAGCCGTCTTACCACACATACACTGCCACACACCGTCACTGCAGGATACATGAAGGTTTTGTTTAAATGTTATAAAAATAGGACATTGAAGAAGTTGTTGAGATTAAATGAATTTACAAGCATAGGGTTCTAATCATTGATTGTTGTCTTTAAATCATCCATGGGGTTTTAAGGTACTATGCCATTCAGAATCAAAATATAGTCACAGAAATATATGAGTTGATTTCAACAGTGGAATGGTAGCCTATTTAATGTGAACTGAATTTTGTAAAATAACATGTATTTTTGCTATTGTTTATATATATATATATATATCCATCATCTTTTATTGTCTAATAACAACAACAATAAAGCAAAAACAATGTATCATGGTCTGGCTCTGCACTTGAGAGCATGCACTGCTCTTTCAGAGGACCTGAATTCTGTTCTTAGCACCCATGACAAGTAGGTCACAACTTCCTTGTAATTCATGATCAGTGGATTCAATGTCCTCTTCTGGTTTCTGTAGGCATCTCCATTCATATGCATATCATATAACTACATGCAGACCAAGACACACACACACACACATATATATATAATTAAAACATAAATAAATCATCACTCCCCCACCAAAAAAAAAAAAATCCCCGCATGTATTAAACAACATAAATTAATTTTCTTTCCATTCAGGAAGAAAAAAAAATACCAAGGTCATGAGCTTGTATGGTCAGATCATCCTTTCTGGCCTACAGGAGACCTCTTTCTAGCTTTGTTCTCACACTGCAGAAAGACAGAAGATGAGATATATGATTTTTTTTCTTCCAATGACAGCAATGATGATCAGTTATGTCCTACCCTCAAGACCCTGTTCAAAGTTAAGCATTCCTAAAACAAAAACAACAACTACAAGAAAAAAAAACAACAAAACAAGAAACTAGTAGCTGTAGCTTCAGTATGCAAGTTAGGTAGCACAAAGTTTTCATACATAATAGTTTTACCTCCTGATGTACAGAACTACTATTATAATAAATGTGCCCAACCTGAGGAAAGATGTATGAGAACACACAGGGAGAATTAGCATCCCAACCTATAACTGACTGAAAGATGCCTACAGACATTTGAACAAACCCAGGCAAAATCAATCAGCTGTAGTCCAGGTCAACAAAACTGTTCTGTACTAATCAGTTCTGGAGAAATAATGAATTACTGTTATCCTCAGTTTCTAATGTTTGAGATTATTTCTTACTCAGAAATAGATAACTGGTAGAAAATGCACTCTTTTCATTGGAATCATACATATTTTTTTACACAGAGAAAATTAAAGCAGTAAGCCGGAATTTATTTATTTATCTTTCTATACTTAAAAATTATTGGTAATGCTATGCACTTTCCTCATAGCACAGCTTTCATTGTGTCCCGTAGGTTTGGGTGTGTGTAGATCTCTATTTAGTTGTTCTGCTGACAAAAGAGGAAATGACTTTTCTTTGTGTCTAAAGCCAGTTGTTTCCTCTTCACACTTAATTTTGCATCTTTCTACTTCCCTTGACATTCACTCATCGACATTTTGCAACTTGGCTTTCATTTTCTATGGTTCACTAAATCCCTGCATCTTCTCAAAGACTCATAATTAAGCTTACCTTCAGTTCTTTACCCGTAAGTGCCTAGATGACTGACTGTGTGCAAAGGTGCATAGGAGCTTCTTATGTCAGAGAGTATTTAACAGCATATTGCAAGTCTGGGTATACTTCAACTGAGAATGAAGCATGTTTTCTATTCTATGCATTGTTTTACCACATCATGCACAATGTCACTACATTTATACATTTTATGCATTATACATTATAAAGCTTTAAGTTCTAGAGAGGGTAGCTCTTGGAGTTGTCCAATTATCAAAATTACTATGTATACAAATCTCCTGATATAATTGAAGACTCAGAAATGAACCCACACACCTATGATCACCTAATTTTTGACAAAGAAGCCAAAACAGCACAATGGAAAAATGACAGCATCTTCAACAAATGGTGCTGGTCCAACTGGATGTCCACTTGTAAAAGAATGAAATTAGACCCATACTTATCATCTTGTACAAAACTTAAGTCCAAGTGGGTCAAAGACTTTAACATAAGGCCGGACACACTAAATCTACTAGAAGAGAAAGTGGGAAAAACCCTCAAACTCATGGGCACAGGTGACAACTTCCTGAACAGAACACCAACAGCTCAGGACTTAAGAACAACAATCAATAAATGGGACCTCATGAAACTGAAAAGCTTCTGTAAGGCAAAAGATACTGTCATTTGAACAAAACGGCTGCCTACAGATTGGGAAAAAATATTCACCAACCCCACATCTGACAGAGGACTAATATCCATAATTTACAAAGAACTCAAGAAATTAAACACCAAGAAACCAAATAATCCAATAAAAAAATGGGGAAAAGAGCTAAACAGAGAATTCACAAAGGAGGAATTCCTAAAGGCTGAGAGACACTTGAAGAAATGCTCAGTATCCTTAACCATCAGAGAAATGCAACTGAAGACAACTCTAAGATTCCGTCTCACACCTGTGAGAATGGCTAAGCTCTAAAGCTCAAATGACAGCACATGCTGAGGAGGGTGTGGAGAAAAGGGAACTCTCCTCCACTGCTGGTGGGAGTGCAGGCTTATGCAACTACTATGGAGGTCAGTCTGGCGATATCTTAGAAAACTTGGAATAGCTCTGCCTCGGGACCCAGCCATACCACTTCTAGGTATACATCCAAATGATTCCTCACCAAATTACAAGGAAGTTTCCTCATCTATGTTCATAGCAGCTTTATTTGTAATAGCTAGAAACTGGAAACAACCCAGATGTCCCTCAATCAAATAATGAGTTAAAAAACTGTGGTAGATCTACACAATGGAATACTACTCAGCTATCAGAAACAATGAAATTATGCAATTTGCAGCCAAATGGATGGAACTAGAGAAACTCATCCTGAGTGAGCTAACCCAGACTAAGAAGGATGCACATGGCATCTATTCACTTATAGTAGGATTTTAGCTATATAGTACATGATATCTATACTACAACCAACACACCAAAGGGAACATAGACATAGACTTTGTGTTTGTTTGTTTGTTTTTTAGTTTTCTCTCCCTGGCAATGAGACACTTTTCATTGGTGGTGCTGCCTTGTAGGCCCCCACTGCATGAGGAGGCTCTTGGCCCTCATATGACTGCTGAACTGGAGCAGGGGTCCATTAGGTAGGGACACTTCACTCCAGAGGAGTGGGATGGAAGGGTTAAGGGTTAGAGGGTGGAAGGGAGGGACTGGGAGGGGTGGAAAGGAGACACTATGATGGAGATGTAACCAGAAACAATAAATAAATAAATGAAATATGTTAAAAAACAATAAAAAACAAATCTCCTGATTATTTCAAACTTACCACACCAACCTTGATTTTGTTAGAAGGTAGAATAAAAGGCAACATCTTCTCTGTGTAATCCTGAATCTCAAATAGCTGACTTCCTTCTCTTTATTTCAATACATTCTTCAAGAGTACCCAAATATATTTAATAAAAGTTATCCTGATTCCATTGAAAGCCTTATCTTTCTTTGCCGCATATACACTGTTATACTCTATTCTTGTGGTATACGTGAAGGTTTTATTTGAATGTTTACCCATCCTTTCTCTATTTTATTAGCTTCCTCTCAGTGAAATGACAGTGGTGACATTATTCACTAGCATTTATCTTCTTCTCTTTTATCACTTTATTACTCAAGATGTGACTATCTTGAAATTTGTACTTATTCAATAAATTAATGTTGGTGGAAACAAATAATATGAGGGATATTCATCTTTCTCAGGCAACAAGTTATTTCTATTCTCATATACAAAAGAATTTATGAGTAGTTAGACATCGAAAACAAAATTTACTAACCTCTATTTTATTGTAGGTCCATTGATGGCTTGCAAAATTTCTGTGGAGGTAGAAATCATTAGAGCTGGAAACAGTTTGTGAATTTGCACTCCTCGTTGACAAGACGTAGAGGTGGGAGGAGACTGAGCCTAGAAGTAATCTGAGATTTATAGTGAAATCTTTTCTTAAAATAATCTTGGGAAAATATGTTTGTTGTAGGTTTTACAAGAATGGTGTGAGAGTTGAATGCACAGTAGAAGTAATGACATGTATTGAGATAATTTTCAGTGTGAAAGAAAAATTACAGTGTGCAATGTATGGAAGGAAAATTCAAACTGCACAGTTATTTTTTGTTTGTTTGTTTGTTTGTTTCAGGCTGAGGGTCAAATGCTAGCTTGACTATCTATCAATATAACCCTGGATGATTTAACTTCTAATAGCTTCTATTTCCAGCCTAATCAGGTCTGAGAAACACATGTTCAACTCAAGAAGCTAGGGAGAGTAAGGCTCAAAGCCAGCACTCATGAAATGGGGAACTGAGCATTAGTAAGTGAACGTATTCCACCACCACTGGACAGTGTGATGGTTACCTGGTATGAAACAATATAGGCAAAGTAATGGGCAGTGGTGGCACCATGTTCACTGGATTGTTGGATGCAAAAAGTGAGAGAATGCACACAGCTACTAAGACAGGTTCCAAAAATGTCCATTTCTTACTCTTTGACATTTTCCTCTCTGAATACTGGTGAAAAGCACATACAAATCTTTTAAAATAAAGATCTGTTAGGAAGTGTTCGGGGTTCAAATCCTGTTCTGTGCCTTGGCAGATGAGATTATTATGAGAAAGTGTTATATTGCCCTTAACCCCGAATTTCTGTTTGTCTAATAAGATTAATCAAAACACACTCAGTTAACTATCAGGTTGTTACTTAATATTTGTGAATAAATAAATCATTTAAACAAATAACCAATTCTTCACTGTTTCTGAGCGCTTAGGATATGAATGGTTGAATTTCGGCAATATCAAAAATATTGAAGATTGCTGAAATATATGTAGGCCCTCATTTATTATCCTTTTGAGATATTTACTGGTAATACTGAAGGATCATAAATGATAAATGATTCGTATTATATGGTAAATCTAAGGAGTGGAGTCAGAAAAATGAAAGCAGTGGTGGGGAGAGATATTAACTCGGGAAGTATGAATGAGAATGGCCTCCTTACGAGGCCTCTTTAGGCAAGCTATTTGGCTGTGAGATGAAATTAAGCTGCAGAAGAAAGTAGAGCATACCACCATGGATAATAGGACTGTGGACACAGATTATTCTCCAGTTGAAACTTAAGAGATAAGACAGATTCAATGGGCAGAAGCAAATGTTTGGCATGTCTGTAATTGCCTCAGCCAAGTTTAAGAAAGGAAGCAGGTTTTGTCCTTTTAAGCAATAAGATATGCCAATACCACCTACTGGTATCTGATTTTCACCTCTCAACAAAAATGACCTAGACTGTTTCTTCATCAGAGTCGTTTCAATTTATGTTTATTTTATTCACACAGACAAGTTATTCATATTTAGTGGTTTCCAAGTATTCTTTGATAGGAATGCGGCTTTAAGATCTGCAATACAAGTTACAGATTCTAATATTAATTTTGAAAGTTAGTTAGTTGTACATTGCCCAGTCACACTCCTCTGCCTCATTCTCTAAGCTTTTAGGCCCTTTCTATTTTCATTATCATCTTCTATTGTTTCACCAAAAGAGAGAGAGGATGTCCTAGAAAAGTGACTATTCTATAATCTTGTGAGTCTATTGGATTCTAACAAAGAGATGCAATTTGGAATTAATTTTAAAGATTCAAACCTCTCTGAGTATTCTGAGTCATCCTTTTTCTGACTAGTAAGGAGATGGCATCTTAATAAGGAGGTCTTTATAGATGTAACACTCCTGCTGTGCAGATAGACAGCAAATCTTTGATAAGTCACCCTGCGATGAGGAGAGGGCTGAGAAATTGTTCCCTGTTTATAGGACAAATATCTGTAGTCATGACTCTTATCACAAGAGTCCAGAAGGCTTCAGATGTTACTCCTAAATCCAGTCATACTAAAACATTAAAATAAAAAAACACATATATTATCATAACAAAATTATTTGTAATGAGAGGCTTATTATAGCTTCCATCCAGGCCAAAAGTAATTTTCCTAGAATTTGCATAAGCCCATAAGATGTAGTTTATTTCTTGATTCAGTCATTCTTTCTGTACATGTATTTCTGTAGGTCTGCTAAGCATTCCACACTGAGTAGTTGAGACATGGTAAATGTCCCAGAGGAACTTAAGGAGCTAACTGAAGATAAAGAATTTATTAAACAAGGAATATATCAAGATATTTAATTGCAGATGCCCTGTATTCTACAAGGAAACAGAATTTTGTTAACATGATCTACAGATAGTAAGGCATAGCTGTCAACAAGATCATTCTTTCAGGATAAGACATCAGAACATTTAGAGGCAAGGTCAGCTTGATAGACAAAAATGAGAGGGACAAAAGAGGGGACTTCCGAAGGCCAAGCACCACATTAATAACATTCTTTCACAGTCCAAGGGTCTTAGTTTTGGGCATGTGAAGTAGACTGTGAGAAAACAGAAAAAAAAGGAAACACATTCTCATCTCCAGCCACTCTCCACAGACCTTTTGTTCTTATTCACTGGATTCCAGGTTTCCCCAAATGATAACAAAAGTAAAATCAAGAATTGAACAGAACAGCTAGAAGGAGCTGGAGTATGTGCTCTATAATATTGAGACACAAACACCATGTCCAGAATATTGGAACACTAAAAAGCAACTATTACCATCTGTGAATTTGTCTTAAAACTCCCCTGTAGGTCCACAGATTTCTCCAGGCAGGACTGATGATCTCAGCTAAGCCATGTTCCTTTCTGTTTTTTAAAATGAAGCTCACAGAACAGGAATGTGAAGCTGTATCAGTCAGAAACTGTCATAAAGTGAACCAGATCACTGACAGCTCATGCACAAAGAGCATCTCTTCTCACTCTTGGCTAAAATGAACAGTTGCTACTAGTTACAGAGTGAGTTTTCTCATGTTGCACCTTTTTTTTTCTCTACAGATAAGATTTATTGAAGCAGTCATTTCACATGGGAAGTTATCTTGAGCAAACTCCTTCCTTAGATATCCCTCCAAATCCCCCAATTAAAACTCAAATCCTTTAAAATGTTATTTCCAAACTATTTCACTCCAACATTTGATATTCTATTTCTTGGTGGAATCTGTGTCTTTTCAGTGCAGTAAATACTAGTTAATATGACAAAGTACCCCTGGTAATCTCCACCCTAAGGATTGGACACTTGCAAAGGCTGTAGGAGACTAACGAACTAAACTATTTTTAATAGTGTGGTCAGATGACTTGAACAAATTTGAAAGTTCTATCCTCTTAAAGCAACAAGATATCCATTTCCAAAGTCCAAGTGTTGCATTTTGCCACTCATTGAAGTTCACTTTTTCATTTTACCAAGATCCATATTGTCTGATAAATTTATGTAAAACTATTCCATTTGTGTTTGAGACATATGCCTTAGATCCTTTTGAAAACCTCGCTTAGCAGCATAGAAAAGCCTCAAATACAGTACCAACCCACAGTAGATGTTTCCCCTCTTTGAACATTTGAAAATAGTTCTGTTATTTCACTTTAAAATGAGAAATTCATTTCACCCACAGTTGAGTGATTTCTTAGCAATATTTTCACAAGCCTCAGAAATCTTTCACTGTGAAAAATTGAATCTGTAAATTGCTTTTTCAAATGCAGTGAAAAATTTGTAAATATTAGCTCAGCCAGCTAATGAGGTTGATAAAATAATATTTATTCAAAGATTTTTTTAATTTTTACTTTCAGCCTCACATTTTAAGTCAATTATTTTCTGAGTTAGTTTCACAGACATGTGATATTACCCCCTACCTGTGAAAAGGAAATCAACAACAGAAACTCTTCTGCACTTACAAAAAACGTCAACTTGATGAACATAAATGAGTGGGAGAAAGGTAGGGGACTCTTGAAGGGCAGCCACTAAATTCATAATTGTGGAGGACTTTGAACTTGGGGACAGCATGGTCTTGTGTCTGAGGTGTCTTGTACTACTCTGCTTATAGTTCTCAATTGGCTAGGATGTCTCTAATATCCCTTTATCTATTCAGTTATTTGCACTTAGAAACCCCTTCAAATGTATAATACACTTACAAGTAGACTACAAGATTCATTTTCTTCCCAAGCAATTCAAGAGCAAGTTGCCAATATGATTCCCTTCCACTATGCCATTCTTTAAAGTGTATTAACTAAACAAACAAGGATGTCCTTCTACACATCTGTCATCCAAACATCCAACTCTGGAAAATGATGCTGCTACATTTCTACCACAACATTTTTGGATCTCATTGAAATGTATTCACTGGGATTCCCATCAGGCATGGCCAATTTCTGTGTCTCTTCAGTCCTTTTCAGTCTTTTCTGGACCTTTGCAGATTTATCCCTTTTCGAGATGTAGTGTATTCACTTTGTAGGATTATTCTATATCTGAGGCTATGTGATTTTTTCCTTCACCAGAATTTGGCCTACCCCTTTTGTCAGAAGCAGCAGGCCTAAAAGGCCACTTGACATGTTTACACTTACATCAGAAGGAATATTTATCTTTCAAGATTTCATGACTCATCCTGTTGTTCACTGCCACAATCAAATCAAAGGGTAGCCATGCACATGACTCATCTGAGAGCTGTGATACTGGCATGTGCTTACATGTGTAACAACTTAGTAACATCATTATGTTTCATAGCGCTTTGTTCACTGGGGAAGAACCTCAATTATGGAGTTACAACTCAGCTAATATACTATATTCAGTTTTAATATGTATCACGGATAATTTGCTACTTCTAAAATAACTAGCTTGTGAGGAATTTAATTAAAAATGAGGTCAAATTTCCATCATAAAAAAGTTACTTTTAATCACTCATATCCTGATATCCTTTGTAGAGTAGACGTAAGGAGCTTGGTCAAGGCAAACAGTCATTAGGTTTCTATGACCTTCACAGTGAGTTATCTCTGAAAGGTAAGAGTTTGTCTTCTATCTTGCCTTTTTCACAGAGTTAAAAACTGAGACCTTGATAAAGATTCATATAATGGCAATGATGTATTTTTTAACTCATTATCTGTGTGTATTTGTGTGTGTGCGTGTGTGTGTGTGTGTGTGTGTGTGTGTGTGTGTGTTTGTATAGTGAATGTTGATACCTGTGCAGGTGTGCATGTTTGTGTGCATGCATGTGGATGACAGAAGAATCCATTGGGTATTTTCTTCTATTGTCCTGTGCCTTATTGCCTTGAGACAGAGTCTGTTGCTGAGCCATTTGTACTAGACTGCCTAGCAAATGAACTTCCGGGATACTCACTATCTTTCTTCCAATGCTGGAGTTACAAACATACATACCCATGTCCCACTATTTACAGGGGTGCTGGGAATTCAAACTCAGGTCCTGAAGCTTGTACAATATTGACTCCTACCCATCAAGTTATCTCTCTAGCCCTTAATTTATTATTTTAAGTAGACAAAGCATTATGTTTAATTTCTTCTTATTTTTGTATTAAATTATGTATTTTCTCAAAATGCTTGGTACACAGAAGAAATTCACTAAATTGGAATGGCTTACTGAGGATGGCTGGATTCAGATATATAAAATCTATTTTTATTTTCTTCTGGGACTCACTCATATCTTTCCTTTACAGTGTCCAAGTCCTTCTTGTAACACCAAGTTGAAGATATAAGCAATAGAAAATCATAATAGTCATCTTTAAATAACACATTTAATATTATACACTTCCTATTATAAACTTCTCATGCTTCTGAGGTCCCTGCAGAATTTATGAAGAATGAGACTCACCCTTGGTCCCAGGTGATGTTACAATGACATTTTTATGACAAATAGCTCTGGAAGATTAAAAAATATTTCTCTGTGAGTCTCATGTCTTTCTAGTCCAAGATAATAAAACCAAATTTGAGAAGACTTGCCAGCCTTTATAAGAAGGGGGTTTGCAAGCCAGGTGAGGTAGCTCACACCTTTTATCCCAGGACACAGGAGGCAGAGACAGGTGGGTATCTCTGAGTTCTATGCCGGCCTGGTCTACAAAGAGTTACAGGACAACCAGGGCTACACAGAGAAACACTCTCTACAAAAACAAAAACAAAAGAAACAAACAAAAAAACCTAGTACGGGGCTTCCAAAATCTGAGGTTCTCTAGGATCTTCCTCTGCATTGCAGTCATAAGCTCACAGCAGCGGAGCAGGGTACAATACAGACACCTGCTCTCACTGAATTCACAGGTGGGTAGGGTTAGCAATCACCCACTGTAAGACAGTATCCTTCATAACAACTATACCTCACAACAAGGGAGTGTGATAATGGTTACTGAAAAATTTTATTCAAGTTTCAAAACTTTCTCCAGAAATCAGCTGCTGTGAGTCACTGCTCTTTGAGGCACCATACTTGAAGATCAGAGCCCTGCTTACCTCTCTGGGTCTAGTGGTTGCACACTTTTTTCTGCTACATCTGTATCATATTTTCTCCACTTCCAACGTAACACTTAATTTAACTATTTATAAAACCACTATACTACTATCCCCCAACCCTATTTTTAACAGTGAAGACTGGGGTGAAAACTTAAATCTGGGAGACTTGTTCAGGGATACTCTTGGGATTCATACATGTGGAGAAGGAATAGGGTCAGTCAGAGGGAAACACTGAATGGGTGCACAATATGAATAGAGGTTTCAGTCATCTGCATAGAGAGTTCTAAAACTGAGAGTGTTATACAGCATTGCTCGTGTTTGCAAGAGGTTGCTAGAGCTCTATCTGAGTATATTGTTGGGCCATGGGATACTTACAGCTTGTTCCAGAAAAATACAGAGTAGTTCAATCAAAGAATCTGATCAGATGAGATTTGCCTCCCAGGTTTATATCTAGCAACAGGGGAATATATTCATTTCTACGAAATGTCTGGCTAGGACATCATGCCAGACAGACATTACAATTTTTAATTCCCTGGTGTGGGCAGCTTCATCTATGCTATGTTGTATTCCAAATCATCTTATTCTGTATGTTTCCAGTATCTCTTACTTATCTTTTGAAACTTAGAAAAATAAATCTCCCTCCTTGAAGTTTCTCTTCTCCTTTAGAGAGGAACCTTTAACTTAAATTACTATAATCCTCATCAGAATACATTCTAGTTGTCTATTCACTTGGTGCATTTCAAATTGTTAATTGAGAATAGGAAGAATTTATCATTGTTGTAACAACATGATATTATGACTGTTAAAAAATGTTTAACAGAAAGAAGACTTCTGTTAAATAATGTCATATTGGTATTTTTTGGTTCATATACAGTGAAAGAAGCAGAGAAAGAAATTTAAAAGAAACAAACAAAAAATCAAAGAAAAGAAGAAAATCAAGTAAGGAAGGCAAAAGAGGAAGAAATAATGCTTTAAAAGCAATCAGTTGGAGGACTCTTCCCAGGAGCAGATGTTTCTCTTACTCTCAGCATTCATTCTCTGGCTAATGTTGAGGACTTGTGAGATTTCCCTGACCATGTTATCATGTTGTATTTATATATTATATACAGATCTATTCTTAAAGAAAGAAAGAGGTTATGAATTTGAAAGATATTAAGGTGATGTATATGAGAGGGTTTGGAGAGAGGAACGGGAAGGGGAAAATGATTGAATTATAATCTCAAAAAAATTTAAAGTAATAATTTTAAAGGCAGTTAAGCCATATATAAATCCAACTGTCTAAAAAACTTTTGGATAAGTTACTTTACTTACTTGTTATTTTCCTTTCTTTAAAACATAAAATGAGAAAAGCATACCATTCAACATATTGTATATGCTACAGAGTAAAAGTCTATTCAATATTGATTTTCTTAGAAATGTAAGTATCATAATGTTCAAGCTGTTTTTCAGATCTAGTGCTGTGTGAGTTTTTTCCAAACTACAGAATGATGAAATATTATTAACTGAGATTTATTAAGAGTTTAATGTGACTGAGGCCTGATATATGAGAAATGCAATATTAACTCTTAAAAAATTGCTTCAAAGTGTTATATTAAAACTTAGGAGAAACATCAAGGAAATATTGTCATAGGACTCCTAAAGTCTTCTTCTTGGACCAGGTGAGATGACTAACCTGTCTAACTTGGAAAAAATGCAAGATTTTGAAACATTTTTAAAAAAATTTTACTTCTATTATGTCTCTGTGTAGTGAATCTAAAAAACTGGTGAAGCCATTGGTCTTAAAACGCTTCTTAAAGGTATTGTTCCTAGTAATGCTTAAAAATGAAATGTGCCAGGCAGTGGTGGCGCACGTCTTTAATCCAAGCACTTGGGAGGCAGAGGCAGGCGGATCTTTGCGAGTTCGAGGCCAGCCTGGTCTACAAAGTGAGTCCAGGACAGCCAGGGCTACACAGAGAAACCCTGTCTCGAAAAAAACAAAACAAAAAAAAATGAAATGTAAAGTTTTGACCACTTGCTAACAACCGTCATAAACTCTTTAGGATAATTAAGAAATGCAAACTAATAGTCATGCAAACATGTCATTTTGTTAGTTACTATGACAGTCTATCACAGTTATTTTCTAAGCTACTCAGAAAACAAGTTGCTAAGAGACAGGCAATATTTGCTTATCTAAATATAAGAGATAGATAGGGCATCTTCAAAAACCTCAAGAGATCTACAGAATATGGCATTCAAAGATGTTTTCTTAAGATTTTTTTGGTATCGAGACATGTCAGCTCCTGACAGCACCCCTTATTCTACTCCAAATAGAAGATGAGCATCAAAGCATCTCCAGTGGGAGATGATTGAATTGGTGGTAAGCCTTTCTCTTGACAAGAAAAACCCCTTGCTTCAACTGTAGACAGACTGCTGTCCAAAAAGGACAAAACTTGGAAGCAGGTAAGTCGACAGCCTAGCTCTGCCAAGACAGGGTAGGTAAGTCCTTCATAATTCCTGCTCTAAAATCAATGTCTGTCAGAGAAACGGGGCCAAACAGCTAAAGATTGATGCTGTAATGTATGGAGAGAAAATGGGATCTGTCCAGGCAGCCACTGGTACGTCATTTCTTAGTTTTGGAAGCTGCAGGCCCTGCACTTCCTATATAATCAGATATATTTATCCCTCTCAGGTCTCTGAGGTGGTTGAAGAATAGATAGCTAGAGTCTCATAGTTAAATTTTGAGTTGTTTAGGAATCAAGAGGGTGTTCTGGATCTAAGAAGATATTTTTAAATTGTGAGGCAAGTTAGTATGAAAGCTGAGTTAGATATAGAACTTTAAACTCATGGAGATGGTTAGATAGTAGAATGTTAAAGTCAGGTGCCAAATACATATGGACTGGACATTGGGAGTGTATGCTAATCCATATAACTCACATAATTGTGGCCTATTTATTTCTGTTGTTTTGTATTGTATTTATAGTTATAAGAAAAGAACCATTTGTTGGGCTGAAAGGGAGAGCTGTTGGGGGGCAAAAGAAATAACTTGAAATAAAAAAAAAAGGGAAGAGGATGGGGGTTGAAGGGGAGGAGGGTGGAAGGGTGGGACTGGAGGGGGGAGTAGGGAGGGGGTTGTGATTGAGATGTAACTTGAAGAAATAAAAAATAAATTATTAAAAAATGTAACTGTCATTTCAAACACACATTTGTGCTTCAGCAAATTATGCTTTGTCTGGTCTTTATCTTAGAGAAATCTTCTGCACACTGCACCTGTGACTTGCCCTTCTCTGTCTAAAACTTGACCTTGGATGCCATCATTTCCCAGTTTCATAGCTGGCTTCCTCTCAGTGAATGCCAATGAGTGACACAAATGACTCGTCTCGTCTGTTGTGTGCTCCAGTGTCTTCAGAGTAGCTTTCCATGGGCTCTGAAGCCATCTATTCTCTGCTCATGCCTGGTCCAAAAGATTAATGGCAGTGCGCCTTTTCACATCAACAGGCTGGCTGTGTTCCAGACCTCCACAAAGACTCATCTTTCTTTCTCTTCAAGGACCAGGGAATGCTGTTGTTGATAGTAATGAGGCTGCCTGAGGAGCCAGATGCAGTTTAAGGTCGGGGGTGGGGGGGTCCCTGTACTAAGTCATCTGTGAAGTGTTCCCTGAGCCACAGCCATGTCCTTCCTGAACCTCCTGGCGCTGCCCCTTCAGTTTCTTTTGTATATGATTGTGGGTTTCGGCACATCGGCTTCTTACTGAATAAAGTGGAGGAATTGAGATTGATATTTAAAGGTCCTTAAAATGAACGTACACCAACCCTTCATTCAGATGGTGTGTTTTATCTCAGACCCACTCAGGGCAAGGCAAGGCACTTTATATTCACACTCTGCCGTAACTGTGTGTGCAAACCGCTCATAGCTCCTGGTTGCCTATTTCTGACTCAGTGACCAGACTAGTTTGTTTTGCAAACCCACTTCAAAAATAGCATATAATAACTTCTGTGGTCATTCAGAGAACATAAAAAATTTATGACAAAAAGTTTTTGTATGGCTTAAAAGGCCCTTCCTTCTTCAACACATTCCCAAGCTCCCCTCCAGCCTCTCTGGGCATGTTAATTTTCCAATGAACATGATGTGTCTGCATTTTCTTTCTTTTTTATATTCCTCTCTCTTTCCTTCAGGACCTACATTTGCCTTGTCTCCCTTCCTTGATAATCTGAACTACAGTTCCTGTACCCATTCCATTTTTTTCACTATATAATATTCTGAACTCATCCCTGCTTGTGACATTTCCCCCTCAACCTCTAACTCCTTCTGACACTAAGCTCCACCTTATGAATGTTTATTTTTATGTTTGCATTGACTTTGTGTTTAAAACTGAGGATCCTGGGACTAATAGCAATCTCCTTTTCGTGGTTCAGCTTTTGGCATACAAGAACATTACTGGCTATAATTTAGACTGGGTGGAATTTCATAGAATGACATGTAAATAAGTAAATAAATGTCAGCAATCCTTCCCTGCTCTGCATTCCGTTTGACTTTCCACTTTCTGATGCTTCCTTTCTCTACTGTCATAGCCTGACCTTTTCTTCCCATTTAACACAAGTGCTCTGTCTTCTCACTGCTTGGGGAGCACATTCATGGGCAGCTTTCTCCACTAAGGCTCTTATAGCAACCGTTTCAAATGGCAACTATATTTGTCAGTTATGAAGCACATTTTTAATTTCATTGCAGAAAAGTCAAAATCGTCAAAGACAAATACTTTCTGGCTTTTCTACCCCTCCAATTTCTTACCATTAAAGTTGATAATAATTCACTAAATCTGGGTAATGTTTTTTATACATACATTTGCTATATATAATTTAAGCATAGATGCCTTTCCCAAACAATGATTCTGTATCACCTACCATAATTTATTCTGATTCAGAAAATATTACATTTTTTCTTACATGTATTTTCTTATGATATGTAATTAATTATTCTTGTCCTGGATCACCCACAATGACCATGGAAACTAAAAACACAAAATAAAATATTTTTTCAGGTATGAATCATTTATAATGATGTTCTTGACAACTGTATCACAATGAAGTAAATTCTGAGTATTAGATGCTAATACCGTTGTGATTATAATTTTATTAGTGATTTGAAAAGTGTTCTAATCACTTGAAATCATCAGTTTATATCTGAAAAGATAATTGTAAGCACTTTCTACTCTAAATGGCCATAAAATTTCATCAAGTTCTTTTTCATATTTTTATACTTTATTTTTTTATTTCTTCAAGTTACATCTCAGTCACAATCCCTTCCCTACTCCCCCCTCCTGTCCCACCCTTCCACCCTCTTCCCCCCAACAGCTCCCCCTTTCAGTCCAACAAATGGTTCCTTCTCTTATAACAGTAAATACTATACAAAAAAACAGAAATAAATATGCCACATTTAT
>CAJQZJ010032703.1:0-58054 GCA_907164525.1 Lophiomys imhausi | reverse complement strand
GGAATCTCAGAGTCGTCTTGAGTTGCATTTCTCTGATGATTAAGGATTTTGAGCATTTCTTCAAGTGTCTCTTAGCCATTAGGGAGTCCTCCTTTGTGAATTCTCTATTTAGCTCTGTCCCCCATTTTTTTGATTGGATTATTTGGTTTCTTGGCATTTAATTTCTTGAGTTCTTTGTAGATTTTGGATATTAGCCCTCTGTCAGATGTGGGGTTGGTGAAGATTTTCTCCCAGTCTGTAGGCTGCTGTTTTGTTCGAATGACAGTGTCTTTTGCCTTACAGAAGCTTTACAGTTTCATGAGGTCCCATTTATTGATTGTTGATCTCAAGTCCTGAGCTGTTGGTGTTCTGTTCAGGAAGTTGTCTCCTGTGCCAATGAGTTCGAGGGTGTCTCCCACTTTTTCTTCTAGTAGATTTAGTGTGACCGGCCTTATGTTAAGGTCTTTGATCCACTTGGACTTAAGTTTTGTACAAGGTGATAAGTATGGGTCTAATTTCATTCTTTTACAAGTGGACATCCAGTTGGACCAGCACCATATGTTGAAGATGTTGTCCTTCTTCCATTGTGCCGTTTTGGCTTCTTTGTCAAAAATTAGGTGGCCATAAGTGTGTGGGTCTATTTCTGGATCTTCAATTCGATTCCATTGATCTACTGGTCTATAAAATGGATTTTGAAATAGTGTCTCTGTCAGTATTTTATAAAGTAAGATGCAGTAATCTCAAACTTTGGCTATAAAGCATCGTGATTGCTTCGTGGTTAAGTAGGTTCTTATGGCAGATAGGTACAGACAGGCCCGAGAGCTTAGGTATGTTAATTCACTTCTCCAGTCTGGGTCCCCTATGTGTAGTGAGGAAAATCCCCATCAGACAAGGGTTGTGAGTTCACTAGGTAAGACATGTAAAATGCTTTGAGTCTTGAGTGAACTTAGCAAGCAGTAAATATTGATAGCAGTTGGTGGCCATTATTCTTTTTGATTGGGCATTCACCCACTCTTCAGAGTAAAATCAGGATTTAAAAAAAATTGTACTGCATCTTCTAATATGAAAGGTTTTAGTAAGATCATTCAAGAATAGGAAGAAGAGCATTATGGTTGGTGTCACAGGTATTCCAGTCAATTGCAGGTGTCACTATAGCCAAGCTTTCTCCCACAAAGAACCATGAAGCCCTCCATGGAAGGGTGCTTCCCTTTTGTACTGATGCCAGCACCCTTCCTGGAAGTGAGACTGGAGGTCATTACTGTTTCAAAGTGTGGCTTGCCCAGGCTCTCAGGGAAGGAATGTTCTGGAGGAACATTTAAATACCACTAGATAATCCTGAACCAGAAATTGTCACAGTCATTTTCCGGTGCTAGAACTCTTCTTTGATGGTGGCACCAAACAGGAGCCTTACTATGGCTCAATGTTCTCATGTATAAAGGGGAGATAAAAATAATACCCATCCCAGGGAATGGTTAAGGGGGGGTGAGTGTTTAGAATTGTGATGCACTTAGCTCAGTGGCAAGCATGGAGTAAGTTTAAAATTTTAAATTCTATTGTGTGTGATATCATTACTTAAAAAAAAAAAAAAAACAGATTGAAAGGGTAGAGTTACTTCCTGAAGCTGAGTCCTCCTGATGCCACTGATGTTCCACATAGAACACAAATGGAAAGTTCCTGTCTCAGAAATTTTACTTCAGGAGAGGAAGAGAGTCAAAGTTGAGCAGAGTCCTGGGCCTGGAACTGTCTATTATATCTCTGTCTAGCAAAAGTCTGTGGAGACAGGAAAGCCGGGTGGCTGGCTTCTCATTACCTCCTTTGACCTGTTTCTTAAAAACATTTTCTCTAAGACAGGGCAGCAAGTGAAGGAAGTAGGGAAACTTGTTACCACAGGGTGTTTATTTTGAAAATTAGTTTCCTGTTCACTGACACAAAGATGATTCTTTATGAAATTGTCACCAGGGAGCTTCCATTGTAGATGTGAGGTAACTCAGGGATGGAGTCATAGGTCCTCAGCAGCTCGTTATATCCAAGTGGAGTCATCAACAAATTCCACAGCCGTTTTTTCATTACAACAACAGAAGAGGCTCCAGAGGAGACGGAGATGAGCTGTGACTGGTTTATTTGTTTTGTTTGTTTGTTTGTTTTTCCTGATGGAAGTCTCAAGTTAAGTATAATTTCTCAAAACAAACAAACAAAAAAAAAAACAAAAACCCCATGAACTAAAATTTGTGTTTTACATGATCACACATCATTGTGTCTTATATTTTATATTTTGTGTTTTGTTTGGTGATTGTTCTAGTTCCTTTTCTGATGCTGCAATAAAGCACATACTCTGACTAAAGCAACTTGGGGAAAAGAGATTGATTTGGCTTACACTTCCAGGTCACAATCCAGCACTGAGGGAAGGCAGGAAGGAACTGAAGCAGAAACCATGGAAGGATGCTGCTTACCAGCTTGTTCTCAAGGTCATGCTCAGATAGGTTTCTTTTTCTTTTTACTTATTTATTTTACATATATGAGAACTCTATCTGCATGTACCCCTGCATGCCAGAAGAGAGCATCAGATTCCAGTATAGATGGTTGTGAGCCACCATGGAAATTGAACTCCGGACCTCTGAAACAGCAGACAGTGCTCTTAACCACTGAGCCATCTCTCCAGCCCCTCACATAGGTTTCTTTCTTTTTTTTTCCTTTTACTTTATTTTTTATTTCTTCACATTACATCTCAATCGCAGTCCCTTCCCTACTCCCCGCTCCAGTCCCACCCTCCCATCCTCAATGCCCCATCCTCTTCCCTTTTTTTTTTTAAGTTTAAGGTATATCTTATTTCCTCCAACAGCTCCCCCTGTCAGTCTAACACATGGCTCTTTCTCTTACAATAATAAATACAAAACAACAGAGGTAATTAGGCCACAGTTATGAGGGTTATATGGCTTAGCATACAATCCCAATGTCCAGTCCATATGTATTTGGCACCTGACTTTAACATTCTACTACCTACCCATCTCCATGAGTTTAAAGTTCTATATCTAACTCAGCTTTCATACCAACTTGCAACACAATTTTAAAAACATCTTCTTAGATCCATAACACTGTCTTGATTCCTAAACAACTCAAAATTTAATTATGAGACTCTAGCTATCTATTCTTCAACTACCTCAGAGACCTGAGAGGGATAAATATATCTGATTATATAGGAAGTGCAGGGCCTGCAGCTTCCAAAACTAAGAAATGACATACCAGTGGCTACCTGGACAGTTCCCATTTTCTCTCCATACATTACAGCATCCATCTTCAGTCATTTGGCCCTGTTTCTCTGACAGACATTGATTGTATACGCCAGTACTGGTGACACATAGGTTTCTTACATGGCAAAGACTGACTTGTCTAGGGATGTTTGATGGTGCTACCCATAGTGGACTGGCCCTTCCCACATCAATCACCAATCAGGACAATCTCTTACACACATAACTAAAGGCCAGTGTGATCTGTGCAATTGCTCGACTGAGGATCCGTCTTCCCAGGTGACTCTAGGTTGTGTCAAATTGACAATGAAGACTGTCCATATTTTGAAGGATTTTCGTACGTATCACCTCAATTTGTCCTCATAGCTTGATGCTAGGGAGTTAGGGCCGGTAAAGCTCTCTATTTCATCTCTGCCCAGCTTGTCCAAGGTTTACAGGCACTGAGTGTTCTCTGAAGCAAGTCCCTGGTCTCTAACTTAGGCTGTCCCTAAGGACTCCCAAAGAAATGACTGTTTTTCAGTCTTTGCCTCCAGATCTGCTTCTGAGGGAACCAACATACAGTTGATTCAGTTTCTTTGTAGCAGCAGTGAAATCGTTTTTCTCACACACAGCAGACTGGATTGAGGTATAGACACCCCAGATCCCTTGCCCTTCAGGTGCTCTGAGATGACATAAGTGGGGAATTGAGTGCCAGTTGTCACCGTGGTCGTTGGTAATAGACATGTAGTTGGTTCCTTCCCTTGTCCCTCTTTCCAGCATTCCTCAGTGTTCTCTGTTCACAAATCTCTGTCTCGAGGTCTGCAGTTGTGAAAACTTGCAGCTTTACAGCAGCTTCAACCCTTCCAAGCAGAAAAATAGTAAAATGTAGTGTTCCTCAGATGAGATAGGAGCCTTCCTTCTCCAGTTCTTTATACTATTATGACGAGCCTAATGTCCATCATCCCAGCCTTATTTTTTATTTTATTTTATTTTTGAGACAGTGTCTCTCAGTGTAATAGCTAGGCCTGGCTGTCCTGGACTCACTTTGTAGACCAGGCTGGCCTCGAACTCACAGAGGTCCACCTGCCTCTGCCTCCCAAGTGCTAGGATTAAAGGCATGTGCCACCACACCCGGCTCATCCCATCCTTATAAATGTCCAGTCTAAAAAGCTTAGCTGTGCACATTCAGTTTGCCTCTCACTAGAGCAGTGCCTACACGTCTATCACATGTGTCACACGTGTCTGTCCCCGTGAGTCCACTTTTTTTTGCATATAGATAAAACATGATACATTTGAAATTTTGGGTTTTGTGTGCTAAGCAATGTTGGGACTATAGTAGGGCTGACTGGGGCGAGTTCTAAGGACGTAGATTTCGAATTAATATAAGTAAAAGTTTATTTAGTGTTTTTATTTGGTGGAGAATTTATTTTAGAAGTGGTGAGTTCCTGGAATGTTGGAAGAATTTGTAAAGAAATAGTCATATATACTATGGAGTGGGGGTGGGGCTTTCTGTTTATGTGGGAGATTGTACCAAATGAGGTCTAAGAGCCTCTTAAATGTTAAGCCTCTGAAGATGTGCACAGCCACATCAAGTTGTTCCATATGCCCAGTAGTTAATGAATATTCTCCTTCAGTGACAATAAAAAGGCTCAAAGCTCAAAACAGAGTTTCCTTCCAGTTGGCCCCATCACTGGCCCCCTGCGGTGTTTGCAAATCAAGCTGTGGCTTTTGTTAGCTACATCGTCACAATAAAGATTTTGGAATGAGAATTGAGCTGGCGATTTTCTTGATGATGCATAAGGCAAAATAGGGCACAGCCTGCATTTCCACAGCTGTATTGGCATCGCCCGATTTAATAGCTTAAAAAAAAAAAAGACAAACCCAAATAAAACAACTTTTGTTCGTCATGTAGGCCGGTGTGTTCTGGGCAGCACAGATCTCTGTTTTATAAGACTCCCCACAAGGTTCAGACTTGTAAATCTCATTACACACCCGGGGTCTACCTTACAAAAATCCCCATAGAATTTGATGTGCTCCTTGGCAGGGAAAGATTTCATTTTATATAACAGAATTGCGGCCTTTCAGAAAGATAATTAGCATAGCCCCTTGTAACTAAGCCATCCAGGAGAAGTGTTGCTTATTATATGTTAAAAGGCCATTCAAAATATTTTTTTTTTCAAAAACACCCCATATAAAAAAGCCTTCAAATTATCAGACATATCACTCTTGCTATCAGGAAATGTGTTTTTGTCACATTTAATTTCTTTTCATTTGAATTTACTTCTGCTTTCCTCAGGCTGTCTCTGCTCTTGGGCTAGGAAATATTCAGTTCACTTTGTATGTTACTGGAGCCAAAAGAAAAACCAAAATAAACCAAAAACCAAAAACCAGAGACTGCATTAATATTTTGATTATATACTAATTATCCCTGAGTCTTTAAGCCTGTCTTCCTAAGGCTCCGCTTTCTATTCCCAATTCTATTCTTACTTGGTTCTTTACACAGATTCAGAGGTGAATGAGATGCTCACGTACAGAGCACGGCCACACTCCTGCCCTTGTGTGTGCAGCCCAGACCTGTTATCTGTAGTCCTTTGGCTGGGGGCTCCCAGAATTTTGTATTAAAAATAAAGCAAGTTGTATTAAAATACAAACAAGAAGTGTCTTTATCTCAGGGTTCCCCAAGATTTCCCTGGTAACAAGTTAAACAACAGAAATTTATCTCCCAAGATTTGTTCCAAGGCCCAAAAGTCTTCTGAGATCAAGGTGCCTCAGCAGGTTTCTTCTGAGGCCTCTCTCCTTGGCTTGGCCTGTGTCCGTCTTCTTCCTGTGTCTTCATGTGGTTTCCCCTCCATGCTGGTTGTGTTCAATATCCTCTTTTTGCAAGAACACTAGTCATACTCGATTAGGGCTCACCTCAGTGGCTTCATTTAACTTATTAAATGGTGAGTTCATTTGGCCCAACCAAGTGTCAGCTGCCTCCTGTCAGATGTCGTCAAGGACAGCCTCTAGGCAGAGGCTTTAATGGGAGATAGCAAAGTAAGAAGGCCCACAACTGTCTCCCCACATTGCAACCTGTATCAAGGATGCTGTAGGGACTGCTGCTGTGGACTCCTTGTCTACCTGGCCAGTCTACATCTCCAGTTCTTATCATCAGCATTGGGTCCCTCTCTCCACCCTGCCTTTTCTTTGCCTAGGGGCTGGAGGTATGGTTGGTTCTTCAGTGCCTCATGGCCAAGGCTGCAAGGCTCTCACATAGTAAAACTGACAATGGTCATAAAGTCGGCCATACTGTGTAATGTGCCTATAAAGTTTAATATGCCAGCTGAGATTCATTTCCATTAGAATTGTTGCTTTAAAATTTTTAAATGACCAAAAAAATCATCCACCCCATCTTCTGGGAAGGGGATGTCACTCTCTTAAAATTGCTTCCTGCTGATTTGGGATGTAGGAAACCTGTTTGGGGGCCCAAATAAGAATGGAAGAAATGGTTAAGCAAGTTAATAGTAACATTTGTTGTCCAGTCTTTTTGTGCTCAGCTATTTAAATGTCCTGAGAAGTTTGCTTATTCAAATATACGGAGAACGATAGGTGGTCTTCAAAAACCTCAAGAGATCTGTAGAATATGGCATTTAAAGATGTTTTCTTAACTTAAGATACTTTAGTATCGAGACATGTCAGCCCTGACAGCATCGCCCATTCTACTCCAAGTAGATGATGAGTACTGAAGAATCTCCATTTGGAGATGGCTGCATTAGTGGCAAGCTTGTCACTGGGCAAGAGAAAGCCCTTGCTTCAACTGTAAACTCCAATGCTCTCCAAAAAGGACAAAACTTGGAAGCAGGTAAGTAGACAGCCTAGCTCTGCCAAGACAGGGTAGGCAAGTCCTTCATAATTCCTGCTTTACAATTAATGTCTGTCAGAGATACTGGGCCAAAAGGCTGAAGATAGATGCTCCAACAACATAGAGAGAAATTAGGGACTGTCCAGGCAGCCAGTGTCTGTCATATCTTAGTTTTGAAAGCTGCTTGCTCTGTACTTCCTGTTTATTCAGATATATTTATCCTTCTCAGGTCTCTGATGTGGTTGAAGCTTAGATAGTTATAGTCTCACAGTTAAGTTTTAAGTTGCTTAGGAATGAAAAGGATGTTCTAAATCTAAGAAGATGTTTTTAACTTAGTAATGCAAGTTAGGATGGAAACTAAGTTAGGAATAGAACTTTAAACTCATCAAGATAGATAATAGAATATTATTATCAGCTGTCAAATACATATGGAGTGGACATTGGGAATATATGTTATACCTTTTAATTTTCATAATTGTTGCCTAATTGTTCTTATTGGTTTGTATTGTATTTATTGTTATAAGAAAAAGAGTCTTTATTGGACTAAAAGGTGAAGATGTTGGGAGGGGGGATATACCTCAAATTAAAGAAAGTGGATAGGAGGAAGATTGGGAAGAGGGTAGGAGGGTGGAATTGGGAGGAGGAGGGAGAAGACTGTAATTGAGATGTGACTTGAAGAAATAAATAAATGTTGAAAAAAATTTTTAAATGACTTGTAGTATTCTGGATTGAACCCAGAGCTCTGTGCATGCCAGCCAAGTGTTCAGCCACTGAGATGTTGTACCTCCAGCCCTGAATTCTATCCTTTTAAAAAGTTTATTTATTTATTATTATTGTTATTATTATTATTATTTGCCAGTGAGTGTCTTTAGCACATGAAGTTTAAAAAAATAAAAAGATAATGTCATGTCCAGGGCTTTAACTACTCCTTCCAACTTTGATTTTCTAGAATATATGCATGGCAGTGGCACATAGAAACATCTAGAAAACAAGTAAATGTTACCAGATCTGTATGCTGGCTGAACTGTCTTCAAGAAGGACACTTTAGGTTCTTGCAAGAGGATCTCAGGGGGACATCTTTGGGGTTGTAATGTACCAGGAGGAATATGAGGCAGAGTGGAAATCTAGAGCTCACTGCCTCAAACCCACTGGGTGGGCCCTTTGGTTATTTACCAAAACCTGTTACTGATTTTCCATCTTCATTCCAGTGCTAGCTCCTAAGCCTTTTGCAGGATTTCAAGACAGCAGCAGCCACAGATGATGGCAGCTGCTTAAGAATCCATTCTTAAAAAAAAAAAAGAATCCATTCTTTTCTCAGAGAGCCAGATGAAGGGGGTCTGCATTCCTGCACCCCCTTTGAGCACTGGGAGCAACCTGGGATAGACTCAGCCTTGCTCTGCAGTGGCATATTCATTTTACAATGGCAGAAACACAAATTCTTTGATACAGGGCCTGGAGGTCTTTGAAAGGAAAGTGGCTTTATTTATATTCCTTATGAACATTATGTGCTGGGATTATTTTCCCGGTAGGTAATGTCTCTTTTGCCCATATTTATGAAGCAGGGGAGAAAGCATTTAATGAATTTCAAGAGTGTATTTGACTGTAAAACACATCTCAGTATATTCACATGTAAATAACCCTTTGATTTGTTCTCTCTGGTGACCTTTTTTCTTTGGGGGCTACATCACAGTTTGTTGTTGTTTTCCATTTTCAAATGGGAGGCTGGATGATAATAATGAAAGATTATGCAAAAAAAATTCATGTTTAAAATAATGTTGATATGCCACTTGTGCTGTGGGGTAATTGCAGTAATTTGGCTATTACACCATATGGAGGCAGGAGGTGGTTGGTAGCAAACACAGCAATGGGGGTGATTCAAGGGATTTTCATCCCAACTGGCTGTTTGATCCTGCTGACTTTTCTCTTGAAAATCAATTGCTCTCTATGAATACTCTGAATTCCCCTTTGATTAAATTGGCTGTCAGTGGGCTGCACCCATTACATGGAGGTCGCCCTGAGTTCTGTCTGCTTATAAATGTTTTTATTTTGACAACTCTTAACCTATCATGGACCAAATTTAATCTGAGCAAAGAAGCAGAGGAAGTAATTACTAAAAACACAGTCTTGTACATGGTAGCAAACAAAGGGAAATGGAGTGCTTCTGATGCCCGGCATGAAGCCAGCTCCTCTGCTACTTGGTCACAAGCTTTCTCCCCCTGTGTTTTGTTTGATCTTTGATGTTTCCTGACCTCCAGGGCCATGTGGCTCACTCAGCCAAAGATCTGGGAGAGGTGCCATGGAAGCCTCTTTATCTCCTCATGTGTCTTTTGGAATCAGTGTTAGAAAATTTGATTTTTTTTTCTTGAAAAGGACTACTAGTATTGAAGGTAAAGAAATTATTAGCCGTGGCTGGGGATAACTACACACACATACACACACTTACATGTGTGTGAATGTACATATATGCACATGTGTGCTTGTGTGTTTACATCTAACTCCAGAAGAGACTCCATCTTCTTTATTAAATGCTCATTTAAATCTATATAAAATATTTGGCAGTTAATATAAAAGCAAGCAAATAATAAAAACACAAAACTAGTTCTACGAAAAGCACATTTTTTTTGTAGTAGTTGCAGGAAAACACCTAGCTTCTTGTACACAGACATGTCTTGTTGGTTCACAAACACAGGTCTCACAGCAAAATAGTAAAATATAGTATATTCTGGATCCAAATGTGGGTGACCATGACCCAGGAACACAGACTCAGATTACCCAAAATACTATGGTCTAATGTAGTCACGGTTTTATGTCGTTTTTTAGAGTAACAGAACGAAGAAAGTTCTAAATCGGAGCACTTGCAAATGCATGAGGTGGGGAGGTTACAGGGAAGCAGGGGAGCCACTGCTGTGGGTCTCAGATGCTCCCTGATAACATCTTAGCCTTTGGATTAGTCGAAGCTAAGAGATTCGATTGGGCATTCTAAAATGGGTTTTACCCGAGAGTCACAAGGACGTTGAGTCAAACACAGAGATGGGCAAGGAATCCCATTTTTTTTGGGGGGGGGCTAGGGTGCGGGGGGTGGGGGGGGTGGAGGGTGACTACTAAAATAGTCCAGATAATTTGGTTCCAAACCTACAAGATTCCAGCTCTGTTCTGTCACAGAAGAAGCAACCTTATTTGGTGGGGGGTTGGAGTGGAGTTAGTTGCAGGTCCTTTTCTTTTAAAGTTAGCAATACGAAGCTAAGTCGCCATTTCCTTTTCCCTCTGAGAAGTTTCTCCAGCTGTGTCCCAGGCCGATTTCTTTGTTCCTGGCTTCTATATTGGCTCCAACTTGTTTTTCATCTATTGTTATTTCACCCTCCTTGTGGGCTTCAGCTCTGCCCAGGACAGCACCACTGGCACTTGTGGTTGAGGTCTCCTTTGGTGCTTCCTGAGTCAGTCCTTTTGGCCTGTGCTGGCTTCTGGCTCTGCTGGTTGCTGTTCTACTGACCCCTGGGAAAATGCTGTCCTTGAGCCTCCTGGTCTCTGCTTCTGACTGGATGCTCACCAATGGTGGGGGCTCAGCTTCCAAGAGATTTCTTCTCTTTTTCTGTTTTGTGGTTGTATCCTTTCCTGAAGCCATCTTACCTTTTTACCTCCTCCCCCAATTAGACTTTTCTATCTGATTGGCCCCTTTTAATCTCACTTTTAGAACAGTCCCTCAACCTTTAGGGTTTCTTTTTGAAATTAATTCCTACTATTATTTATATAACCTCCGTTCTCCTAATTTCTTTGACTTCATTTTGTCCTTTCTACTTCAGTTGTCTTATTAATTCATTTCTGTTTTTTTATTTTTAAATAAAAACATTGGGGGCTGGAGAGATGGCTTAGTGGTTATAAGTAATTACTGCTCTTGCAGAAGACTGTGGCTTGGTTTCCAGAGCCCACATGACAGGAGCTCACAGCAGTTTGTAACTCCAGTTCCAGGGCATCTGACCTCATCTTCTGGCCTCCACAGCACTTCATATATGAGGTGCACACACATACACGCAGGCAAAAAAACACCCATACACATAAAACAGAAATAAATAAAATTTTTTAAATAATAAAAAAAACCACTTGTGGTATAAGTCCTTACAAGGTAAAATGAAAACATTTATTGGGAAGAAAGCCTTTTCTGTTAATAATAGAGTCTAAGTGGTTGAGGACCTTCAAATTAACTGGCAATGGACTGAATATTAGGGGGAAAGGTAAACATTGGAATATTTCCTCTAGTGATAAATAACTCATTACAAACAAGAGGTAAAGGTGGACATTCCAACTTAATAACGAGGAGAGGTTTCTGTGGAAAATTCTGTTGGACTTCTTGGTGTTGATTGATGGTGGTAATTTCCAGGCTGACAACTCCTGCACAGGGAGCTCTATTTATTTTTATTTTTTTATTTTTTATTTTTTTGGGTTTTTTTTCGAGACAGGGTTTCTCTGTGTAACAGCTCTGGCTGTCCTAGACTTGCTTTGTAGACCAGGCTGGCCTGGAACTCACAGAGATCCGCCTGCCTCTGCCTCCCAAGTGCTGGGAATAAAGGTGTGCACCACCACCTTTAATCTATTTCTTTTGTTGATGGTATTTTGAGACAAGGGATCATTGCATAGCCTTGGCTGGCATAGAACTCATTATGTAGACCTGGCTAACTCACAGAGATCTTCCCGCCTTTGCCTCCTGAGTGCTGAGATTAAAGGAAATCATCACCATACTTGACTTGCAAGAAGGCTTGTAGCTGAATTCACTCCGAACTATGGGCTCATCTTCTACCAAGCAGGAGAATGTCTGTAAGCTGTATTTCCCTGGCAGTCCTGTTTAAAGTTAGATACAGTTCCTTTCCTTGGCTGCTGACTGCTTAGCTATCTTCAGTTTGAAATAATTTCCAGATCACTTTGGTGGCTTGCACATCCCTTCTTTTCTGGTTTGAAACTTTTCAATATATTTCACACTCAAGGAGCAGTGTGAATTATAGAGAGGAGTTGGTTAGAGGTTCCAAGGCAGAAAAAAAGAAGACTATAGATTGGAGTAAGGAAATGAAAAAGACTAGTTGGAGCAGATTGTAAGCCTGATTTTTGAGGCCACAGCCAATCAACAGCATACAAAATAATGGGTTTCATTTTTTACAGAGTATTTTGTTTATATTTACTCCCAATTACTCTCTCTTGTGCTCACCACTGTTTTCTGTCTTCTCCTAGATAATACCTGTATTGGTCTCATTTGTATATCAACACACACACACTCATATTATACACACAAATATATACACAGAGAGAGAGATTGTGCATACGATGGAAAAATACAATATTTGTCTTTCTTAGCCCTCATTACTTCCTTGTTCCTCTGCTCCATTTCTTTAGATCTTTTCCTACATAGTCTCACTTCTACTTTGATCTCTCTCTCTCTCCCTCTCCTCTCTCTCTCTCTCTCTCTCACACACACAAACACACACACACACACACACACACACACACACACACACTTTAAATCTAGATTCCATATATGAGAGAAGATGTCATATTTGTCTTCCTGAGTTTGACTTATTTTCCTTAACACAATAATCTCCACCTCCATCTAATTTCTTTCAAATGACATAATTTCATTCTTTACAGTTTATTAAAACTCCACTGTGTGTGTATATTGCGGTTTTTAATCTATTTGTATGCAGACAGACATCTAGTCTGCTTTTGTATCTTAGCTGTTTAAATAGGCCTACAATAAACTTCCCCATGGATGCTATTTAGATTTCTTTAGATGTATGTCCAGGAGTGGTATGGTTGGCTCATAGAGTAGTTTTAGTGTTCTGAAGAAGCTCCATAGAGATTTCTATAGTGGCTGCATTAGTTTACAATGCCACCTATACTGTAGAAAGCTCCCTCCCCACCCTTGACATCTTTGCTAGGATTCAGAGCCCTTTGTTTTCTTGATGCTAGTCATTGACTGGGGTGAGATAAAATCTCAATGTAATCTTAATTTGCATTTCCAAAGATGTAGAACATATTTTCACATATTTATTGGCCACTTATATTTCTTCTTTTGAGAACTGCATGTTCTTTTTACCATTTATTGATTGGGTGATCTGAGGAGTTGGTGTTTAATTTTTGATTCTTCTCCCAGGTGTGCTGTTGGCAAAGGTTTTCTGTGGACTGGCTCTGAGCTCTGTTGATTGTTTCCTTTGCTGTGGGGTGCTTTTTAATTTCTTGCAGTCCCATTTGTCATTTCTTCAATGTCTCCTTGAGCTGCTGGAGCACTTTTCAGAAATTGCTTCCCTGTCCCTCTACCTGGAAGTTTAATATTTCCAGGACTAACACTGAGGCCTTTGATGGAGTTCAAGTTGATTTTGTACAGAGACACAGGAATCTGGCTTCATTCTGCAGTAGATAAACATTTTCTCCAGTGCGTGTTTTTTCAACTTTGTTGGGAATCAGATTGCTGTAGCATGTTTATTTTTGGGTCTTCTATTCTATCCCATTGGTCTACACGTCTGTCTTTGTGTTGATACCATGTTGATATAGTTATTATGGTTCTATAGTATAATTTCAAGTCAAGTATTGTAATACTGCAAGCATAACTCTTTTCTCTGGATTTCTTTGGGGGTTTTGGGGGAGTATTTTATGCTTCCATTAGAATCTTAAGACATTTCATCAATTTTTATGAAAAGTGTTACTGGAGTTTTGATGTGGATTCCATTTAATTTGTAGATGACTTTCAGAAACAAGGTTATTTAAAACAATCCTGCCAGTCTATAAACATGGGTGGTCTTCCTGCCTTTGAGAGCTTCAATTTCTTTCTTCAGTGTTTTATAGTTTTCAGCGAAGTCTTTCATATCCTTAGTTAGATTTAGTCTGAAGTATCCCCCCCCCGTATGTGCATTGTGTATATGTATGTTCAGAAGTGGATGTCCCTTTTATCTTGTTTGTTTGTTTGTTTTTGAGATAGCAGATCTTCCCTGAGAGTAGTGTACTGATGTCACCTACTATTATTAATGTATTGTGTGGTTCTTTATGTCTAGACTAGTAGTGTTTACTTTGTGTATCCTGGACATATTTCCTCTTTATGAATATGTAGTGACCTCTTTCACCTTCCTTTCTCATCCCTCTATCTTTCCTCCTCAGTCTTCCTCTTCCTGATGCTGCTGCTCCTATTTTTCTTCATCTAGTAGCCCAGGTGGGCCTTGACCTTGCTATGTAGCTAAGGGTAACCTTGAAGTTCTGATCTCCTTAGCCTCCCAGGTGTTGGGATTGCAGGGATTGTTCCACCATGGTTTTATGCGGTGTTGGGAATTAAACTGGGGATTTTGGTCATGTTAGGCAAGCCCTCTACCTCCAGTGTAAGTCTTTTAATTTGAAAGTTAAGGCCATTTGCATTCAGAGTAAAGGGAATTTATGACCACTAACTAGCATTGCAGAGGATATTTAAAAGAATCTCACACACATAACAGGAAGATAAAAACAATCATAGAGAACAACAACAAAAAAAAAATTCCACTAGAAAAGTGGTCAGGAGACAAGACATAAGAAAAAAACTTAGAAAAGCAGCAAAATGAAAGGAATTAGGATGCAGTCTTTCATTAAAACCCTGAATGTGGAAGTAGGTTCTTTCCGACCACCACGTGTACTGTATATCGAACTCAGATTACTAGGCTTGGTGGCAAGTATCTTTACCTGCTTTGCTGTCTTGCTTGTCCATGTACTGATTGGTTGGTTGTGTGTTAACACTAGTGCAAGCGTGTGTGGATGTGTGTGCCTGCTAGTGTTTGCCTGATACAGCATGAGTGTTGAAGGTTAGAGAAAAATTTTGAGGATCAGGTTCTTCCCTTCCACTATATGGATTCCTGGGATTGAACTCAAGTCATTGAGCATGGCGGTAAGCAGGTTTGCCCATAGAATTTTCACTGGCCCAGCATCCACATGTCCCATTACTATAAGAAAGGTAGAGGCAAAAATAATGTAAACCAAAAAGTTATAGGAGAGAGAAGAAAAATGGAAGACACAAGTTAGAATATTCAAAATGTAAAGAGGAGGAAAGACAGTAGAAAGGTGAGAGTAGAGGCAGAGAGAGTGAGAATATAAGTGAATTTTACTGCTATTGGAAGCAGAGAAAAAGAACACCAACAAACTCAAAAGAAAATAATAATTATATATATATGCTATAGAAATATACATAAACCAAATACCAAAAAGAAAATAAGATATTAACACACACATATTTAGACTTATTTTATGTGTTTGTATTTTACCTGCTTATGTCTGTATATCATCTGTTTCCTTGGTACCTTCAGAGGCTATTGGAATACTGGAACTGGGGTTATAGACAGTTTTAAGCTGCCATGTGGGTACTGAGAACTGAACCTGAGTCCTCTGCGAGAGCAGTTAGTACTTTTAACTGCTGAGCCATCTCTCTAGCCTCTTAATAAAAATATGTTTAAAGATTAAAGTATTGTCTCTGCAGGGATAGTTATATATGCAAAAGTTGCTACTTGTGTGTGTGTGTGTGTGTGTGTGTGTGTGTCATGCACCCCTTGGATAGAACACAGGCTATGGGATATTTACTGGTTTATTGGTTTTTTTTTTCTTTTTTGTATTTGTTTTTCGTTTTCTGTGTTGCTTACCACTCAGGCAGTTAGTGTGGCTTGAGTGGGCACATAGCTCTGTTGGAATAGCTTTGTTACTTTGCACGCTAGTGCAGGGTAGTATGGAACCAAAGTTCCCTAGGTTGGGGTCTACTCCAGACATGTTTGCTCCATGTAGCTGCAGGCATGATGGGTATTTCAGGTGCTCCTTGAAGCCCACCCCTTGCGCAGGGCACACACTACTGTTCAGGAGGCACAGCTGAGTTAGTGCTTTCTGCCATTGCATTTATGGTTTCCTGAGGCTGTAACCGTCCTCAATAGGAGTGAAGACTGTATGAAGAGAGATACTTGTGCCCCTCCTTTTGGCTAGCAATCAGGCTGCGGAAACAATAAACCCATGAATTGGAATTTCCCCAGGAGTCTCATGCTGGGAGAAAGAAAAGCCTAGTGCCAGCCAGAGGAAAAGTTTGTCTCCCAGGAAGGTATTTCACACAATGCCCCCTCCCCCTTGCCGCCCTCTCCCCAAGGACAAGGACATGGGCAGGAACACAGATATGGACGTGGACATATATACACACAATAAAGAAACAAATCAATAAAATACAGAAAAAGAATCAAGATTTTATAGTAAGGAAGTTATACCCATGCAATCTCAACAGTATGGTCACCTAAACAAGACCTGCACAATGACAGTTGATGTGACAGTCTGGACAGGGAAGATCCCACAGAGCTCCACTACAGGCATCTAATGGCTTCTGAGAGACGAATTCTTCAGGGTCGTCTGATTGCAAGTGGTTGGCCCTGAACACATGTGCATATGAACATAGACTCATATGTAATGGTCTTAAAAGGTTGTATGCTATGTGTGTGTATGCATACATATATATGTATATATGTAACTATAATACTTGAGGAAGAGGTCATGAATTTGAGAGAGCGTGGGGGGCATGAGAGAAATTGGAATGGGGAAGGGAAGGGTGGAAACAATGTAAATACAGTATTCATTTATGAAATTCTCAGCAACAACAAAAGTTGAGAGCAAGCCAGTCAAGAGCATTCCTCCATGGTTTCTGCTTGAATCCCTGCCATGGCGTCCATTGAGGAAGTGGGACTAGGACATGTAAGCCAAATGAACCCTCCAAGTCGACTTGAAAAGATTTTTACACAGTTCTGACTTGCCAGATCACCTCGTAGGTGCCGCTGGAACCAAAATGTCAGTGACGAATAGACCCACATCTGCAGCAAGACTGCTTCATATATAATTCCTCTCGCCCTCTATTCAAACCTAACCCTGTCCGCCCCTGAAAGACAGCCTTGGAGTCACTACCTCTTTATTTCTTCCTAGTGCAGCCTTCTCTCTCCACTTGTCACTATTGCTTCTCTTTAATTGGCCTACTGAGGATGAGTGGCTGAACCTAGCTCTGTAAGTCGGAACACGGCTAGTCCCTGGACATAGTCTCACATGTCACCTCTGTCCTGACCCTCTTCAGTGGCCACCACAGCCTCTGGCTTTAAAGGGAAAGAGATCCGGATTCCATCCCAGATCTCTCTGCATGGATCTGTCAGTGATCTTGCTTCAGTGGTGGTTGGATGGCATCTCGCTGGCCCCACCTGGCAGATGTTGGCTAGGTCACTGTGACAACACTTGCTTTGAGTTACAAGAAAAGGAAAGCTTATGTTACCAGAGAAGCAAGCTCGGGTGTGATCTTCTCAAAGCTGTCTTCCCATACAGCACAGTCCTTTAACACTGGGCCGTGCAGAGTACTTCTCCAGTGCTGGTGGGCCACTGGATCAGCTAAGGTCAGCCTGCTTTTCTGTAGTGCTTCTGTTCCTGTGCCCATGTTGCTCACTGCCTTGCCTTCCTTCCCTTCCTGTTAACTCCTCCTCTCTACAGATGGGCTCTGTCTAGCCTTCTCTTCTGATAACCAGGGTTTCTGCATCTATCAAAGTCTCTGTCTGATATTAACTCCCCGTGTGTCCCCTCAAACACTCACCTTGCCAAAAAGCTGTTTTCTGGTTGACACCAAACCACAGAGATGGAAGAGATGCTTCTTGCTTCTAAGCCACCGGTAGTCTCCTTTCTAATTAATTTTTAATTCTTTCTGCAAGATAAAAGACTAAATCCTTTCCCGGGGGGCCCTCTGGGAAACTACTGGTTTTGTAATAATTGAACTCATACTTCCAGATGTTAGGGGTTGTCAGCCTTCTCCCAGACAGGAAACTCCTTCAGGGCCATGGCCTAAAGAGGCTGTGTCTGCAGGACACTGCTCATCCGAATAGTGTTACTTCCCGTTGCTTCTTATCGTTCAAATGTCTTCACTTTAAATAATTTACTACATTGTTGGGGGTGTTAATGTTTCCACATAGTATTGCTTCACCTGTGTCTCACAAGCTACTACCAAGGAATGTTGGTATTGATATTCGTATCATTGCTATTTTGAATGTCTGGTAGAATTCTGTGCTGAAACCATTTGGGCCTGGGCTTTTTTTGGTTGGAAGACTTCTAATGACTTCTTCTATTTCCTTAAGGGTTATAGGACTGTTTAATTTGTTTACGTGTTCTTGATTTAACCTTGGTAGGTGGAATCTATCAAGAAAATCATCCATTTCATTTAGATTTTCCAATTTTGTGGAGTACAAGTTTTTGAAGTAGGACCTAACGATTCTTTGGATTTCCTCAATGTCTGTTGTTATTTCCCCCCTTTTCATTTCTGATTTTGTTGATTTGGGTATTTTCCCTCTGCCTTTTAGTTAGTTTAGCTAAGGGCTTGTCTATTTTGTGGATTTTCTCAAAGAACCAGCTCTTGGTTTTGTCGATTCTTTGTATTGTTCTTTTTGTTTCTAAGTTGTTGATTTCAGCCCTGAGTTTGATAATTTCCTCTCGTCTGCTCCTCTTGGGAGTGTTTGCTTCTTTTTGTTCTAGCTCTTTCAGGTGTTCTTTTAGGTGGCTAGTATAGGAATTCTCCAGTTTCTTTTTGAAGGCACTTAGAGCTATAAACTTTCCTCTTAGCACTGCTTTCAATGTGTCCCATAAGTTTGGGTATGTTGTGCCTTCATTTTCATTGAGTTCTAAGAAGACTTTAATTTCTTTTTTTATTTCTTCCCTGACCCAGAGGTCATTGAGGAGAGAGTTGTTCAGTTTCCATGTTTTTGCAAGCACTCTGTTGTTTTTGTTACTGTTGAAGCCTAGCTTTATTCCATGATGGTCTGATAAGTTACAAGGAGTGATTTCAATTTTCCTGTATCTGTTGAGGCTTGCTTTGTGACCGACTATATGGTCGATTTTGGAGAAGGTTCCGTGAGGTGCCGAGAAGAAAGTGTATTCTTTTGTTTTGGGGTGAAATGTTCTGTAGATATCAATTAGGTCCATTTGATTCATGACATCTGTGAGGTTCATTATTTCTCTGTTTGGTTTCTGCATTGTTGATCTGTCCAGTGGTGAGAGTGGTATGTTGAAGTCTCCCACTATTAATGTGTGAGGTTCAATGTGGGATTTGAGCTTCAGAAGTGTTTCTTTAATGAATGTGGGTGGTCTTACATTTGGGGCATAGATGTTTAGTATTGAAATTTCATCTTGGTGGATTTTTCCTTTGTTGAGCATGTAGTGTCCTTCCCAATCTCTTTTGATTAATGTTGGTTGAAAGTCCAATTTGTTGCATACTAGAATTGCTACTCCAGCTTTTTTCTTGGGTCCATTTGCTTGGTATATCTTTTTCCAGCCCTTTACTTGAAGATAATGTCAATCTTTTTTGCTGAGGTGTGTTTCTTGTAAGCAGCAGAATGTGGGATTCTGTTTTCGCATCCATTCTGCTAGCTTGTGCCTTTTTATTGGGGAATTAAGTTCATTGATGTTGAGAGATATTAATGACCAGTGATTGTTGTTACTTCCTGCCATCTTGATGTTGGTAGAAATAGTGTGTGAGTGAGCTTCTTTTCTTTTTGTTTTGCTGCAGGCATGCTATTTGCTTCCTGTGCTTTCTTGTGTGTGGTTAACCTCTTTGGGTTGAAGTTTTCCTTCCAACATCTTCTGTAGAGCTGGATTTGTGTATAGATATTGTTTGAATTTAGCTTTGTCATGGAATATCTTGTTTTCTCCATCTATGTTGATTGACAATTTTGCAGGGAATAGTATTCTGGCCTGGCATTTGTGGTTTTTTAGGGTCTGCAAGATGTCTGTCCAGGCCCTTCTGGCTTTTAGAGTCTCTGAAGAAAAGTCAGGTGTGATTCTGATAGGTTTGCCATTATATGTTACTTGACCCTTTTCCCTAGCAGCTTTTAAAATTCTTTCTTTGTTCTGTACATTTAGTGTTTTGATTATTATGTGGTGGGAAGATTTTCTTTTCTGGTCTAATCTATTTGGAGTTCTGTAAGCTTCTTGTACAGTTACAAGCATTTCTTTTTTTAGATTTGGGAAATTCTCTTCAATGATTTTGTTGAAGATATTTTCTGGTCCATGGAGGTGGGACTCTTCTCTTTCTTCTATTCCTATTATTCTGAGATTTCGTCTTTTCATTGTGTCCTTGATTTCCTGAAGGTTTTGTGTCAGGACTTTTTTAGATTTGACATTTTCTTTTACAGATGTATCAATTTCTTCAATTTTATCCTCTGAGCCTGAAATTCTTTCTTCCATCTCTTGTATTCTGTTGGTGATGCTAGTGTCTGTAGTTTCGATTCTTTTCTTAAGGTTTTCCAGTTCTGTGGATGTCTCGGATTGGATTTTCTTCATTGCTTCAACTTCCCTTTTCAGGTCTTCCATTCCTTTAAGCGCTTTATTCATTTCCATCACCTCCTTTGCAGTACTTTGTTGTTGCTCTCTGAGGTGTTTGATTTCCTCCCTTAGGCCTTCTATTATTAATATAAGCGTAGGATTAAGGTCATTTTCCTTTGTTTCAATCGTGTTCGGCTGTCTAGAGTTGTCTGTAGCATTATTGCTTGGATCTGAAGACATCCTATTGTTTTTGGTTTTTTTTTTTTTTTTTACCATGTTCTTCCGCTGACCTTTTGTCATCCGATTGACCCAGGTGTTGTCTGTTTGTTTCTTTTGTCAGCTGACCTTGGTGCTCAGGAAAACTCCCTGCCCTGGGGGTTGGCTGATCTTGAGATCCTGGTGTTTACCTCCAGATGGCGGGCAGGTTCCTGTAATAGACTGACTGGCTCTTGGACAGGAGGGTAGCTGTTGCTCTCCTCAACTGCTTGTGACCCAATTGGACCAATATAGACGGGATTGGAGTGGAGAGAGGGCTAGCCTCTGAGGACCTGGGAGCTGGCAGGTCTCCTCAGAAAGGCAGGTAGAGCTGTGGTTGGGTCTGTGTTCTCCTTTCACTGACCCAGTCATTCTGGCTCCCCAGCTAGGCTGATTATGCAGGCAGGGAGCTCCACCCACAACAGATGCGGGCCTCAGTGTGCCTGTTGCTGACTGCCTCAGATGCTTGGGTGCTAGGGTGAGTGACCCACTGGCCCCAGTATTTGTGGAGAACACACAGTCGCAGGCTCTGTTTGCAGTCAGTCTTGGCTCCTAGTTGCTTTGCTGTGTCTGGGTTAGGTCTCTGCCTCTCCACTACAGTGCACACTGTGCCGCCATGTTGGAAACTCCGGAAAAAAAAAATCTCACTTACCTTTGCTCTTGTGGTGCAGCTGTTTTTTCCTCTTGGGTGTACAGGCCCGAGTGCAGGCTGGATATCAGGCAGACAGGCGGGGCCGCTGGTCTGTGGCTGGATCCGTGGGCTGGATCCGCTCCTGGGCTAGATCTTCTCTAGCCAGAGCTCCTCTCCAGACTGGAGATGGAGCTGGCTGATCTCAGGGTGGTGTTCCCGGGAACTGCGTGGGCTGTTTTACCTGGTGACTGGTCTCAATGTTCGCCGTGGGAATTCAGATACCGTCTGTGTTTCACTGCCGGCTAGGGAACCTCACATTCACTCCACAGTGACTAATCTCATTCACCTACTAGTCAGATGCACTGCTCTATGGTCAGCGCCGTCTTGGATCTTAGTATCATTGCTATTTTATGAATAATTCTTGCTTGTAATTGTAGTCTCTTCTTTTAGCTAAAATTTATTTAGTGAAAAAGTTTGCTTGTCAGTTGGTATGACTATCATTGTATCTTGGCTCTCTTGCCTCTAATTTCCAATTTTTTGTGTTGTCTAGAAAAATAGCCTATGTACTTTCTTCCTTGGGTTTGAATGAATGTCTTTTACCCCAACCTAAGGTAGGGTCAGTTCTTGTGCACTGGACTTTTGAATGGTGTGAGTGTATCTTCTTTGTTCAGAGTTTAGAATTTGCTGTCACATGTGAAAAACAGTTTACTGATGACAGTCACCTCTTCTATATCTTCATTATTGTTGACCTGGTCTAATTCTTAGACAGTAAGATTTCCTGCTCCCTGTTGTCGTGTCCATTCCTCCATGTATTTGTAAAGCTCTTGCTTCACTCACTTACATGCTGGGCTCTTTGATGCCCATCTTAGTTACTTTCCTCAGTTGCTGCGCTGAACTCCCCTGACAAAGGCAATGTAAGGAAAAGGGTTTTGTTTGACTCACAGTCCCTCGTGGCAGCAGGAGCTTGAGGGAGCTGGTCATAATGTGTCCATAGTCAGGAAGCAGAGAATGGTGAAGGTGTGTTTCTGTTCAGCTCCTTTTCTCCACTTACACAGTTCCAGATTCCAGCCAGAGAATGGCACCACCCACAGTGGGCGTGCCTTCCCACGTCAGCTAACACAATCAAGATAACCCCCCCCAAGACATTCCCAGTGACCCATTTAGTGATTCTAGATTTTGTCAAGCTTACAACATTAACCATCTCAGTGCTAATGGTTTCAAGTTATTGAGATTGTCATTGTGGAGAATGTCCTTTATCAGTATAAAATATTATTGCAACATACAGTGTTTAGTTTTGAATCATATTTTAGCTGATATTAACATGTCTATTCCTAGCCAATGCTAAATGGCTAGAAATTCTTCAATGAAGAATTCAAAGTAATGTGTTCCAAGTCTTAGGCATAGCTATTTTTGAGATGGGACAAAATAGAGTAGACCAATAGACTTGAGACACTTACTGAAGTATCCTACCTTTGTTTTGTCTTTCACGTTTACACTTCCCATCCATATGTACTTGATTTACAAGTGTGTATGCATCGTGTGTGTGTGTGTGTGTGTGTGTGTGTGTGTGTGTGTGTGTGCAGGTACCATGGCACATGTGTGGAGGTCAAATGAGAACTTGTAGGAGTCTGTTCTCTCTGACCATGTGGACCCCAGAGAGGAACTGAGATCATCAGGGTTGTTGGCAAGCATGTTTTCCTGCTGAGCCATCCCACCAGCTCTTGGGAGTCTTCCTCAGTTGCCCTCCACCGTATGTTTTGAGGCAGGGTCTCTTACTGTACCTGGAACTCTGGTTGACCAGCAAGCCCCAGGATCCCCCTGTCTCTGTTTCCCCCAGTTGCCTCCATTCATGCTATGCAAATGCTCAACCATCTGCCCCTCCAGCCAAAGACACTACTTTGAAAAGAGAAAAGAGAAATAGTGAGTCCTTAAATGCTCTATGGATTTTGTATAAAGATGATTCTATTATTATGGGAGTTTTTAGTTGCATGTTTTTGTGTGTTTTAAATTGTTACGCAACAACTTTTATTTAGTTGATAGTTTATGCTTTTTATATATGAATTTGTATATCTCATTTACTTTTGAAAAGATGTGTCAAGATGCATTTGAAGTGATTTTTCATTTTCATTTACCATACTTATGATGTTCAAAGCTGTGAAGTGATGCTTCTTTTCCTAAGATTCCTGACATGAGGTATTTATATGGATTCTCTCTTTTTCAACAGGCTTACTAGTGGTTTATTCACTTCCTTAAGAGGCCTTGTCACTTAAAGCTGGTTGTATTCAAGTTTCTCATATTTTGCTGTTGCAAATAATGTGGAAATGAGCATCCTTGTATATGTCCCTTCCAGTTTCTTTGGGCCCTCTTCTAGAACTTTTCCTGTTAGGCTTGGAGATGTGCACAGTGCCACCAAATGTAACTGTCCCCATGGCTTTCTTCTAAGCTTTCCTGCTTTGCCTATACTTAATGTCGTGAGAGTTTCTCAGTGTGGCCATGAGCTAGGTGAAAGCAGTTATCATTGTCTTAGTTTTATTTCTCTGAGTACTGTTGAAGCTGAGTGATTTTCATATGTCGTATGTTTACTAGGTAATTACAGTTCCTGTCCATTCATATACTTCACCTATTGTGTTATTTCTGGTTTCTAGAATTCAATTATTGATACATTGTATGTGTTTCAAATATTTCCTCCCCATGTCTCTTTTTGTGAACCCTTTTCCTTTGTGCCTTTGTGTGTGTGTGTGTGTGTGTAAATGTGTATGAGCACATGTGTACCACAGCATGTGTATAGAGGTCAAAGGACAAGCTGCAGGAGTCAGTTTTCTCCTTTCACCATGAAGGTCCTATGGATCAAAATGAAGCTATCAGGCTTAGTGTCAAGTACCTGTACCCAATGAGATAATCCCATCAGCCCCCTGTATCTACTTAAAAAAAAAAAAGCTTTTAAATGACACTTTTGACAGAACTTGACATTTTTAGTGTAGCCAATATGATAACATACTGGTTTTTTTTTTTTTTGTGTGTGTGTGTGTGTGACATTGTCTTCCATTCCTAAGGAAGGAATTTTTCCACCCATAAGGCCATGGAAATATCTTCTAAAGTTTCTTCCAGTAATTTCAAATCAATTTTCAAATTTCCACGATATAATCTTATCTACAGTTAATTTGGAGATTCAGTAGGAAATAGGGTCTAAAATTTCTTTTTCTAACATGGTTAGCCAACACTACTGTATAGCTTATTCTTTCCTTACCAATTTGAAATATTATCATTAACATTAATCAATATTTCATGTCTGCCTATATTTTTTTTTTAGTCCATTCTTTTCTATTCCTACCTCAATAATCCTCAGTTTTAAAGACTGGCTTTATAGTATGTCTTACTGTAAGAAATTTGAGCCACTTTGTTCTTTTGTAAAGTATTGTTTACTAACTCTGCATACTTACTCTTTTAGGATCACTTTACTACTTTGTATAAAAACAGTGTTGGGATTTTTGATGCATATTTAAAATGAATGTAAAAACACATACTGTAAAGTCTTAAAAATATATTATGTTGCATTCTCTGTGTGTGTTACTCATCTCAGAAGCAGGAGGATAGATGCAAAGCCTGGTGGAACCTGAAACCTATGTAACCCAATCATAATCATGAATGTAGCATTGGACCTATGCTTTGGGAGCGGCCTGTATCAGGAAGGTACTTGAATGTCTAGCTTAATTAACCTTGTGGTAAACCCACTTGAGAAAAGTCATCTCACACAGAGAGAACGCCATGGAAAATTGTGTCTCCCCCTCTGCTAGAATAACATGCTGTTTGTGACTCCGAAGCTGCCTACATGGTAAAAGCCATAAAATAACAAAGTTGTAGCTGTGGTCATGGTTTCAGTTGAGTGTCACATAATAGCACTGCCTTGACTTTTCTCTGAGACAACACGTCACATTTGATGACCTCGGGGCACATTATGAGCATTAACTAATTAAACCTCATAAAGCCCAAGAGACTTTGGAAAGAGAGCTGTAGCATCACCTTGCCCAGTTCTGAAATGCAGCCACCTCTGGGGACAATGGTGGCAGCTGCTTAATAATAAACTTCAACACCTCATGACAGTTCGGCTAAGACAATTAGTCATTGTCGTCAGTAATTGTCTTGTGAGCATTAGACTAGCAAATGGTTAAGTCACCAGGATTATGAGTTCATTGTAAATCTAATCTATCCTTTAATTTTTTTTTCACTTTTTAGAAATTTTATCCTAATTGTAAAAGATATATATATGGAGTAGGTCATGTTCTTAGGTTTTCTGTTAGTCCTGTTCCTGAGTTTGAAACTTAAAATAAGAACTATCATTGTAAAAGACAGTATAGCTTAAGATAGGGAATTAATGATATAAGCAAAACTAGTCAGTGATGTAGAAGTCAGAAATAGGTGTGTTGACTGGATCAGGGAAACAGATCTTGGAAATGTCTTGCATAGTCACCGCAGTAAGTGTCACAGAGAAGAGCCTGTGTGGCAGTTCATTGACCTCAACACCTTCTTGTGTGATGTAGCGCACACAAAGTGAATTTAGCCCGTCAAAGCATGCCAGACTTACCATTATAAAAGCCCTAGAGACCCCAGGCACAGGATGTACTCAGGGACTAGAGATGTGAAAGGTTTTGGTTTCCTAGCAGCATCTTTCTTCAGAAGGGTTCTAAGTCTTTTCTCAGGATACTTCTTCAAGGTCAACAGGCTATGTTTCTTGGCTGCATATGAATCTCTGTCATGGTACCTTCAGCATTATTACTCTCTGAAAAGTCTCCTCAGGAATCTAACTTTTCTCTTAGTCCCTCATTATATTTAATTCACCCACATCTTTGTTAAAACTAGAAAGAGGATTCATGATCCAGTAGTTTGGGTTGAGCAGTGTTTGTAGAACTCATCCTGGTAATGGGTGTTGACAGAGCTAGTCAGAGGAGGAATCGGAGAGGATCATGAGCTACCTGTGCGCCTGCAATGTCTGATGGGATAGTTAAAAATATGAAGGCTGCATCTCTAGAGCATTCAGAGGTCCCAGGGTGACTCCTGCCCATAGGGAGACTGTCTGTGGGCTCCTCTGACCTTTGACCTCAGAGGAGAAGCAGAAGTCACTGCTGAGATCCGTCAGTAGAGCAGGCCCTTGGTGATCCACAAGGCAGGACAAGCATCCCACCATGACGATCTCTTCCAAATTGCCCTCCTAAGGCATTGATGACATGGCGAGAGAAAAGGGGAGGGCAGAGAGGGTTGATGATAGAGAGAGGGAAGGGACTTTTATGTGGTAAGTGGGCAGTTTTTCCCATTGTTATTTTATAGATGAGTAAGCATCTATAAATGTCCAAATTACTGACTTTGCAGAGCATATTGTAACAACAGTTCTCACCCCCAGTTGTTCTTATTTAGAAAATAGGAAAGGGAGCTGGCATGGTTGCATACAGCTGTAATCCCAGTGTTTTGGTGGTTGAGGCAAGAAGAGTGCAAGTTAGACTGGGGAACATAGCAAGATCCTGGCACAGGATTAGAGAAGGGGAGAAAGGGCCGTGGGTTGGAGTGGGAAAGGAGGAAGAGATGGAGGAAGAAGGAAAGAGGGAAGAAATGCTAAGGTCATTGTTACTGGCAGAGCTCATGGTATTTCCAAAGCCCTTTTCCTAATCTTTGGATTGAGAGAGCACTATGTAGTAAATTGTAGTATTTCCGTCTTCTAATTTAGAACTAATTCAAAGTCTGAGATCCAAGAAGGTGATGGTTGTTTATAAACTTCAAAGGGTCCAGACATCAAAGGAGCCTGTTACCCAGAGCTTAGCAGAGGCTAGGGGCTCCGATATGCCAGGCATACGCACTTTGTGCACATCATTTCATATGTACAGCTTCCATAGGCAGCATGGGTTCGTGTTCATCACGTGGACAAGGCACAGAAGGGCTGAAGAGGAACTAGCCTAGAGTAATGATTAGGGTAAGCTTTAATGTCGCAATGTTCTTTCCCAGTCTCTCTTCTCTGGAATAGATGCCTTCAGATCCACCATTACTTAAAGCCACTTGAGCATGCTGCCCAGCTTCCTATGGTTCTATGGATTGCTTATCACTTATTTTCTGTCCTTACTCTACCTTTTCTTTCAAAGATATTGAAATCAAGAGTGACAGCCAGGGTTCTCAAAAAGAAGCCGAGGAGGCTCCTATTGAGGCCGAGGAGATGACCCAGGTAAGGGACGCTACTTCCCCAGGCCTGAGAGATGGGGGTAGGCCTGGGGCTACTTGTGACATTGAATAAGCCTTTGGTATTAGGATCATCACTGAGTTCTGTCACCTACTGCAGAAAGGTCCTGCTCACACTAAGCTGGGGAGACTTCCTGCACTTTTAATGGGGAAGCCTCACGGGCTAACACAGGCCAGAATGAACTCTCAGCCTACATCCATTACATCACTCACTGCTGTGACAAAACACATGACAAAAGCAACAGATCTTTGCCTAGTGTCAGGATTGCAAGCAGTAGGAGCTAGGAGCACAGAAAAATGCAGAAAATTAGGGGACTGAGGTACATGCTCATTAATTTAGATGGGTACCCTTTTTTTTTAATAGATACACACACAAGTCAAAACTTCTCAAAAGGCATATTTTAGATGGATACAGTTTATTGTATATTAATTACACTTTAATAAAGCAGATTTAAAAAACTGTTGTAGCTCTCAAGTCTCCCATAGGACTAAAAATAATAGAATCACAACTAACGTCTAGAGAGGATTAGGGGCTGCCTATACCAGCCCAAGCATCTGGTTGGTCTGCCATCCACCCCTTCCCTCTCTTCCCTTTAACCTTATGAGGTGGATGCCAGTTCCTTTTACAGATGAAACTGGGGCTCCGTCACTTTCTTAGTGTCTCCAAGGCAATAAGCAAGGGCCCCCGGGGTGAGGTATAAACACTGGCTTCTTACTGCAGAGCTTGGGTTCTGAGCCACCATGGGTTGGTTGATTCTTCTGTCTTCCCGTGCTCCTTTGCAGGAGAAAGAAAGCAAAAAATCTTCTTCCTCTGAGGAAGTCTTGTCAGCCCATAGTAATTTGCCTGAGGATATGCAGGTAAGGCTTGGGCTTGTGGAGGGTGAGCTTCCCTCTGTCCCCTTTGGTTCCTATGTGCTCTGTCCTCTTCCAACCCTCCACTGCTTCTTCCCAGCTCATACCGACTAATGGCCTTGGGTTAGCTGTGGGTAACTTTGACCCCACTGTAGTTAATCCTTAATTCCACCCCCTCTGAACAGACTACACGTTGTGTTTTATCTGTGTTTCAATTACTTGCAACACTTTTAGTATGCACAGATCTTTTACTTCTTTTGTGCCCAAAGAGAAACTTTGGAGACATAAAATTGTTATTAGAGTTCCCGCCTTTCCCTGCCCACATGCACACAGATACATAGCATGTGATATATGCAGATATGTATCATATGCACACACACTGGAGTACATACACTATAACTATATGCATTTATGTGCTGCTTAGGTTCTTGTAACAATCCCCTCCTGTTACAGGTTCAAGCCCAGCTTCACTTGGTTAACCGAGGTTTGCTTGGTAATACCTTTCTTGGCTGTCCCTAGGGCACCTTTTTTTGTTACTTTCCTTCATCCCACTCACACCTTCTAGCTCAGTTCCCTTGTCAAACCAGTACCATCCACACCTTGTGTCATCTGTTTCTGTAAACTGGGGAATTGAGAGATTGTAAGCCCTCTGGTCCTACTCAGGATTTTGACCTTTTAAGGAGCAGAGGAAGGTATTGCAGTTTCTTGAGTAGGCAATTGACATGATCTGCCATGTCTGTCCCAGTGACAAGAACAAGGACAAATAAATGTCTTCAGGATTCCAGAGGGCCTGCTGGTGACAGGCTGCTGCCCTCTGCTGCCTCTAGAGGCTTTTGCATCTCTGAGGGGGGCCCAGGCCAACAGAATTAGTCCAATCCATGATGGCACTGGGCCGAACACTGAATGCTGTTTCCCCACATAAGAGCTGTCAGAAGGACAGACACTCTGCTGTCTGCTCCCCAGATACTGACCAACTACAGGGTCTGTCGGGGGGTCATCTAGGAGCAAGAGTGTTGCTTCCTTACTGCCAGCTCTGAACTGGCTCGCAGCCCGCTGTGACTGGAACACTAGTGATCTCAACATCTGTCCTTCCCAGCAGTCTGCAGGGTGGGAGTGGAGACTGGATCCTGTGATGTCTGCAAGGGAGCCTACAGACCTGGGTGGGGGAGCAGGGTAGGTCAGACAGAGATGGTGCTGCCTGGGTACAGGCCCACCTTTGCATTCACTGCTGGACCACTCCCCACCCTCAGCCCTCTGTCACTTAGTGTGTCTTAGTACCCCAAGTAAGAGGGCTAGAGGTGCCCAGCTCCAACTCTTTAGAGAGCAGCCATGATGGAGTGAGAGGAGTAGTTAGGGAATTAACACTCAATTTCCTGTACCTCTGAGGCAGAGTGCACTGAGGACAGAGTCTATGATGGAAAGGCCTGTGTTGATGACCTTTCCTCCATTGCATCACTTCCCTTCCCCCACCCCCAGAAGTTCTTGACAGCTGCTGAGACCCTTAGCTTAGGTTTGCCTCACTAAGAAACTCACTAACCCTAGGTCATTGCTGTGTCTTGGGAAGGAGAGTGGAGATACAGAGGAAGGTGACAGTTTTCTTTCTAATAATTCTAAGAGTGAGGCCAGTCCTTTATAGACCCAAATGTGGATGGAATGGGAAGGGAGGACTAGAACCTGTTAGACCCCTTGGGGACATCTAGGCAAGCAAGGATGATCGATTTCCTGTGTTTATCTCTTGACCCTTCCAGGAAAAAATAAACCCCACTGAAATGACAGAAAAGAATTGGAAAGGGCACAAGCCCACAAAGACAACAGGATGGAAGGGAGTTATTGGAAGATAAGCACTTTAAAATATTTAGAATCAAGAAAATCGATGAAGGAGTTTGCCCTGGCTTAGCAGAACCAAGAAAGGGGAAGGGAGTCAGAGAGCAGACAGTGAAAGGGGTGTGAACTCTCCACAAGGGCTTTTGGGTTCTGCTGAGGGGATGTAAGGAACAAAGGTGAGCACAGGGGTCTGTTTGGCAGCCTGGTAAGGAGCAGCTTGGATGGAACCCAGACTCCATGCACCCTCTATAGAGCTGACCAGTCACACACTAGGGGAAATGTGCAGGTAGGTATTCCCTGGAGAAACCAAGAAAACATGGCTCCATGTCCCACTATATGAGACTGTCTGATGGTGACAGGCTGTGAATAAAGAAAGTGGAATTCTCCATGTCAGATGGAGGAGGCCCAGCTACTCCTCCAAGCCCAAGTGGTTATTGGAGTATTCTGTTGCTGCTGTAATCAGTTACCACAGCTTGGTGGCTTAAAACAATGTGTGCCTGATGGGGTGGTGTTAAGCATTTTAAATGTTGATTGGTCCTGTTTGCTGTCTGTTACTTAATTGTCTCTGGTTAAATAAATGCTGAGGCCTGAAGATTGGGCAAAGACAGAGATAGGTGGGACTAAGGTGCACAGGCTTTTTGAGAGAGAGAGAGAGAGAGCATCTTGGGAAGAAGCTTGCTGTAGGAAAGGCCAGGAGCAAACAAGGAGGACACGCCATGGGGTAGATTAAAGAAGATCCTTCCATGTAGCCTGGAACATCGGCATACTGTGGAAAATAATAGTCCAAAGGGACATATGCATATATGGGATTATATTGGGGTAATAGAATTATGAGCTAGCTTAGATGAGCTAGGATTGCACAACTCAGGCCTAGGCTTGTTAAAATCCATCCGGTGTCTGTGTGTATTCATTTATAATGGCGGGTTAAGGATTAACACCGCTGATCAATTAAAGATAATATAAATACTGATTAGTCATTTAATTAGCCATCATTTTTTTTCAACATGTGCCTGTCATTTTATAGGATCAGAGATCAGAATTCCCTCAACGTCTTGCCACACCAAGCATCAGGGTGTAGGTGAAGGTTTATCCATCCTGAAGGATCTAGAGGAGATTCTATCCCATTGTTCTGCCAGTATTTAGAAGGCACATGCATTTCTTGCCCTGCACCTTCTTCCTGAATCTTCAGGTCCACAACAGTGTCCCCCTGTACCCCTAACTGAGCCTTCTGTCTCCCTTGTGATTTCATCATATCTACTTGGATAAAAATAAACCAGGATAGTTTTCTCTTCTCCAGATCCTTAATTTAGTGGCATCTGCAAAGTCCCCTTGCCCTATAAGATAAATATCCTCAGGTTCTAGGGAATCAGACACACACTTCTTAAAGGCCACTGTTTTCCTTCCACAGTCTCTCCTGAAGGGTGGAACTGTAGGCTGGGAGAGCTTTGTATTAGTAACTTTTCTGTTAGTGTGATAAAACACCATGACCAAAGCAACTGATGAAAGAAAGAGTTAATTTGGGCTTACAGTTCCAGAGATATAAAAGTCCATCATGTAGGGGAGGCATGGCAGGAAGTGACAGGCATGGCAGTGGGAGCAGGAATCTGGGAGATCACATCTTTAATGGAAAGCATGAAGTAGTGAAAATAAACTGGAAGTAGGGCAAGGCTATACACTGCCCAAATCTGCCCCCAGTTGGCATACTTCCTCCCACAAGGCCACATTTCCTAAACCTTCACAAATAGCATCACCAACTGGGTCACTAGTGTTCAAATGCCTGAGCCTAGAGGGGACAGATCACTAAAAGCATCAAGTCCAGATTAGATGAGGAAGAGAACCATGAAGCTCACAGATGATTTCAAATACCTGATTGCTTAGAAAACATTTGACCAATAATACTTCACAAATCTTACAAAACATAAAAAAACAAAGGAAATAATAAAGTGCACAAATGAGAATGGAGTTATACTAATTTATTCATGCTAGCAACAATAACATTCTGAAACTGCAACCTTGTTAACAATGATATTTATTAATAACAATAAACTGTTATAATATTAGATCAGTGGAACAGCTGGCGGCCGCCTGGCAGGGCAGCAGCCGGAGCTTGGTGGGAGGCCTGTGGCTAGAAGCCTGTAGGCCTGCCTTAGCTAGAGGCCTGAAACCTATAGCAGCCTTTTCCCCAGTAATTAAATACACCAAGAACTTTCAATGTTTCAATGCTTAGGCCTTACCTGGGGAGATTCTCAACTAGAACCCAACCACCTAATCCCAACCAGCCATGTGATGTGCTCTACCTTCAGAGCCCACAGTAAGACATCATGCTGTTTCTGAGTCTTGCCAGGAAGAGAGAGCTTCCTCTGTGGAAAACTCAGGGTTCCTTTTTTCATCCCAGGAAGTCCCGCCTTCCTATACTCTTTCTGTACAGCTAATTGGCCATCAGCAGCTTTTATTAACCAATCAGAGAGTGCCTCAGAAAGGGTAGTAACCAAATCTCTGAGCACTGAAATCAGCCTCTAAGAACCAACGTGTTATTTGGGCCCCAAACAGGATTACTACGTCCCAAATCAGCAGGAAGTCATTTTAAGAGAACAACGTCCCATCCCCAGAAGGTGGGGAGGGTGTTCCCCCCCCCTTTGGTTATTTGATGGATAATAGAAAATTTTGTTATTTAGGGGAAAAGACTATAAGTTGTTTAATGGTCTTGTTAAATGGGTTTTGGAGGTTAGACCCAGGGGCTTCTCTCTTTTTTTTTTTCTGTATCTTTCTTTCTCTCCTATGTAGGACTGAACAGACTTGAAAAAAAATGGGACATAGACATAGTATAGGAAAGATCAAGAAAAAAGGACAGATTATTGAATATTGCCTTATACCTTTGTATATTGATACAAAATTAATATTATATTTGACTAAATTGGTACTGATCATTGTATATTAATGCAAAATTAAGATTGTATTGGGCTACATCGGTACTGATCTTTGTATATTGATACAAAATTAAGATTATATTTGGCCACATTGGTATTGATCTTTGTATATTGATACAAAATTAAGGGTAACGCTTCTTAAAGGTATTGTTCCTAGTAATGCTTAAAAATGAAATGCAAAGTTTTGACCTCTTGCTACCAACCATCATAAACTATTTAGCATAATTAAGAAATGCAAACTAATAGTCATGCAAACGTGTCATTTTGTTAGTTACTATTCAAGTCTATCACAGTTATTTTCTTATATATTTGGTTGTGAGCCTAGCCTTTAACGGCTGAGCCATCTCTCCAGCCCAACAGTTATTTTCTAAATTAATCAGAAATCAAGTTGCTAAGAGACAAGCAATATTTGCTTATCTAAATATAAGAGATAGATAGGGCATCTTCAAAAACCTCAAGAGATCTGCAGAATATGGCATTCAAAGATGTTTTCTTAACTTAAGATTTTTTGATATCGAGACATGTCAGCTCCTGACAGCACCCCCTATTCTACTCCAAGTAGAAGATGAGCATCAAAGAATCTCCAGTGGGATATGATTGAATTGGTGGTAAGCCTTTCTCTTGGCGAGAAAAACCCCTTGCTTCAACTGTAGACAGACTGCTGTCCAAAAAGGACAAAACTTGGAAGCAGGTAAGTTGACAACCTAGCTCTGCCAAGACAGGGTAGGTAAGTCCTTCATAATTCCTGCTCTACAATCAATGTCTGTCAGAGAAACGGGGCCAAATGGCTGAAGATTGATGCTGTAATGTATGGAGAGAAAATGGGACCTGTCCAGGCAGCCACTGGTATGTCATTTCTTAGTTTTGGAAGCTGCAGGCCCTGTACTTCCTATACAATCAGATATATTTATCCCTCTCAGGTCTCTGAGGTGGTTGAAGAATAGATAGCTAGAGTCTCATAGTTAAATTTTGAGTTGTTTAGGAATAAAGAGGGTGTTCTGGATCTACGAAGATATTTTTAAAATTGTGAGGCAAGTTAGTATGAAAGCTGAGTTAGATATAGAACTTTAAACTCATGGAGATGGTTAGATAGTAGAATGTTAAAGTCAGGTGCCAAATACATATGGACTGGACATTGGGAATGTATGCTGAGCCATATAACTCTTATAATTGTGGCCTATTTATTTCTGTTGTTTTGTATTATATTTATAGTTATAAGAAAAAGAACTATTTTTTGGACTGAAAGGGAGAGCTGTTGGGGGGAAAAGAAATACCGTGAATTAAAAAAAAAAAACGAGAAGAGGATGGGAGGTTGAGGGGGAGGAGGGTGGAAGGGTGGGACTGGAGGGGGGAGTAGGGAGGGGATTGTGATTGAGATGTAACTTGAAGAAATAAAAAATAAATTATTAAAAAAAAAACCAACGTGTTAAACCTTCCTCCAACAACATCTTAACATATTTAATAATGTATCATAACAATATCTATATTCTGTAATCTATAATATAACCTAAGAATGCCAGTACTTATATAACTAGAAATGTGATTTAATTATATTGTGGGGGATAGAATGCAAGAAAGAATGGTGGAAGAGAGTTAATCTATCCATTACTTTCATGTTCAATCAGAAAAAATTTAAGTTGATGAGTTAAGAAATAGCAGCATAAGCATATTTTTCAGAAATAGAGACAATATCCCAAGAAACAAAAAGGTTGCAAGTAATGCCTAATAGAGAGGGGAGGATAGGAGGACAAGGGACAGCTGGCTTTCTTTTAGGAAGCTTTACCACTAATATTTTGAGTATATTCTTGTATTGTCACAAGGATGGAACAAGTAGAGACAGTGCAGCCATCAGCCCATTAAAGCTCAGTGGTTCCCATGGACTGCCCCTCTCTCTTTGCTCTAGGACATGGAACAGAAGCTCAGTGTGATTTCCCTTTTGGGCAATGAGGATGTCAGTTTGAGCACTGAGAGCTCCATGGTGCCCTCCTTCCTGTTCCCAGAGGAACCCTCCCACTTCCGTCCCATCTACCTGGGAGAATCTGCTGCATTTTGCATTCAGCTCTTTTGTATTGAAGAGAAATATGAGGCAAGGCAAGTACTGATCTCCAGTGTGTGTTGTGCTCAGAAGTTCTTAGCAATACTTTTTCCAAGCATGTGGTCTTTAAACCAGGCCCCAAGTCCTAATCTTCTGGGAACCTCAAAACAAAACAGATTCTTAGACCCTCATCTAGAGATTCTAGTCCATAAAATTCATGTAAGAATTACAGAAGGGGACAAAAAATATCTGGCCAGTTCTATCTCACCTTGTATCATAGTTAGAGATCTGGAAAATTCCCACTGTGTAGCCACATGCTTTTTCCATTACATACAGTGTGCATTTCTCTGAGTCTTTGAATTCATACTGCTTTTGGGTGAAAGTAACAGAAAATCCTTGAAACAAGGATGACACAACTGAGGGTAAGTCCAGTGGTAGGACTCACATTAGATAGTGCTAGATCCCAGACTTGGATAATCAAATTGAGGAGGAATCTTCTCTTTACTTCTTTGCTCTGGCTCCCTGCTGTTGATCCCAGTCTCAGAACATAGAAGACAGTCTCTGGTCTACATTAAAATCTCATGGGATGACATTCTGGTTGGAGTTTAGATTTCCAGCCAAAGTTTCAGGAGGCCTGGTTGACTCAATGCTCCTTTCTGAGCAGGTGGGTGACTGGCATCGAGCCATATTTCAAGGTGCATTCAGTTTGTTGCCTCATGTTTCACCCTTAATCTGGAGAAGGAGACTTACCACAATGTAAGATATGAGCGGGATTAAAAGGAACACCCAGTGGACGGGCCTGTACTGAGCCCTTCTCCATGGTGCTGTTAGGAGGCCCCCTGAAACCAAGTCTGGCGCTGAACCCGCTGAAAGACTCGCAGTTTCAGGAGCATCTGACGAGAGTCCAACAGCTCGAGAAAAAGAAGGAAGAAAAACTTAATCCTGGAGTGATCTTTCTGGGCCACCTACCTTCAACACTTTCTGAAAGCCATATGACTACCTTGCCCAGTTTGGCACTATTAGCAGATTTAGATTGTCCAGAAGTAAATGGATGGCAAACAGCACACAGGCCATGCCTTTGTGGAGGTTGAGTCTCTGGATGTTGCAGAAACAATGGACCTTTTTGGTGAAAGACTTCTGTCATGTAAATTTATGCCACCAGAAAAAGTCCATAAAGAACTTTTTAAAGAGTGGAATGTTCCGTTTCATCAGCCGTCATTTCCAGTAGTGAAACACTATAATCAGAAACAGGGACATTTGCAAATGTTGAAGATGATACCAGTTTAGGAAGAAGGAAAAATTACTCCGGAAGAGACTAGCTAAGAAAGGGATTGAATATAGTTTCCCTTCATTGGTCTTACCTAATCCAAAGAAAGGAATTTCAGAAGGCATTCCTAATACTCCAGAGGATTCTGAGGACTCTGAGGTTAACCAGGTTTTACCTACCCCAAGAGAAAGGATTTCAGGGGTACCTAGGAGACAGGAGAGGAAGATGATGAAGAGAGGATTTGTCGCATATGTTCGTAAGAAGCGTAATAGGTCTAGGAAAAAGAAGTCTGTGGACATCCAGGGCCCCATACCAGTTTGTACACCAACATTTTTGGAGAGACAAAAGTCACAGGTGACCGAAATCAACAACGACAATGAAGGTAATAAAGTCATTTTCAAACAGCCTGTGCCCACAATGAAAGAAGAGGGGCAAAAGACTCCAACACCTGCAAGCTCTAAGAAAAAAAGACCGAGAAAAGGGAAGAGCGACCAGTGATCCCAAAGGCATACCATGTGCATATTTTCTAGGCCGATATGATTTTGTTATAAAGGCCCACTATGTTTTATTAGGTGCAGTGACATGCAAGCACTGGTGATACTTTTGGAGAAATACATCTTTGTTCATGCAGTGAGGAAAGCCAGTTGGCTGCTTTGCCCTTTCCTGTCCTGAGGTTGTATTCAGGCCTCATGACTCCCTTAGTTTACTCTGCCTGTATGAAACTAGAGGCTTAAATGCCACCAGCAGTCTGTGTGGCCCACCAGTGCTGTGTGGTGGTTGTGCACATAAAACCCAAAAGAATAGATCGAGCTTCAACCTCAGGCACCTAAAACTGGAATTTAAATACAGAGTGAGAAGGCAGTCCAAGTGTGAATACAGATTTGCACATGTATTCCCATGCTGATGAGGAGTCCGAAGTGACTTGTTTTCACCCATAATTAATTGCAGGTGAGCATGTGTATAGGCTTGACAAATCACTTTCAGCAGTTGTATTCAAGATTCAAACAGTGATCCAACTTTTCTACAGTCTGTGTACAAGAGAACCTAAGCACTTTCAGGAGAAACAAGAAATTGCTTCATCTGTAAAAAAAAAAAAAAAAGGAACACCCAACAATCCAGGAAAACTATTGGAAGAAGCAGGCTTGATGATGACTGCCAAACAAAGCCTGGGTCCCACTTCCTGTCTTTCAAGAGCTCTTATGTATGCAATGCTTGTGGCCCCGCTTTCTCAGTCAGGAACACTGCCTGATGCCTGAACTGGACATCTCCTTAGGCACACCACCTATTCCAAGCTTTTCCACTAAGTATTTTGAAGACGAAAATATGTGCCCACTTCAGTAGAGCTGAAGGTTCCAGAGTACCTTTGAGGTAACGAAAGACAGCGCTGGCTATTTCCCTTTTAGGAGTACATTTAAACAGATTCCCCCATTTTTTGGCCTCTAGAAACAAGGTTTTTAATATTAAATGTTCAGCTTTTATGAAGACCTTGGAGCTTGAAAAGGCAAATCTTTTTATTTGAATTGCAGTGTAGACTAAAGAGCCTGGAATGGCCTTCTATATTTGTTTTATACGTATTTTCTCTGTTTTTAGATAAGATTTTGCCGAGACAGTTATTTTTTGATTTAGTTTGATGACACCTTATAATTTGCCAGTGAAAACACAAATGTGGCTATTTAGAAAATATTTTGCAAACAGAAGCAAAACAGGTCAGAATAACCTACCTACCACAGAGCCAAGTCTTCCCTTAACTCTCCCAAAAAGAAAGGAGAGGATCATGTTCACAGAATGGCCATCATTAGTATTGGCTTTGAATTGCACAGCTATTATTTGTCACTGCGAGAGTGCCCAAAAATACTTTATTGCTGACATTTGAAGCCTATGGCATGTACAAGTGATTGCATTCACCTATGCAAGTGATTAGACGCCATTGGCGGGCTAGCTGCTGGGGGTGTGTGCATACATCTCTGAACTGTCTCAAGATGCGGCATTTATTAGTAGTCCAGTAACATCATTCACTCTCTTGTTCACAGGTCATTGGATTTTATGAGTTTTGTCTTCAGTCTTTTTCCTGTGAGTACATGCTAAATTTTGAGTAATATATTTGCTTTTGTAGTTAAGTTATAGAAAGCAGAATATTGTACAGATAATTAAAATGCTGTGAAGGTTGAGGCCTGAACTGTTCCCCTGTCTGAGAAGATGGTCAAGTGGCATGTCATGAACTCTTTTTTTTTTTTTTTTTTTTGGTTTTTCGAGACAGGGTTTCTCTGTGTAGCCCTGGCTGTCCTGGACTCACTTTGTAGACCAGGCTGGCCTCGAACTCACAAAGATCCACCTGCCTCTGCCTCCCAAGTGCTGGGACTAAAGGCGTGCGCCACCACCGCCCGGCTATGAACTCTTAAAAATAGGAACTATTGTCATTTTCAGTAATGTGTCTGCTGTGCTATTGTTCCTTTTAGAGACAGCATTCCAGTGTTTTATTGGGATTAAAGCATTCACAGTAAATGTGAAAATGCCAGCTAGGAAACCTTAGTACCTCCAATTGCTGAATTACTTTGTGGTTTGCATTGGCTCAAACTATCCTGGCCCCAATACATTGCTTTGTGGCAGGTGGGGAAGAGGAAACCTGTGGTTGATTTCCAGGTAGGCATCTGTTCCCTACTCATTCCTGGGGCCTAACATGGTGGCTGGTGTGTAGAAGGAGCTCAACCTATGTTGGGTGTTGAGACTGAGATCGAAATGCAAACATACTCCTCCATCTTAGGAACTCTGAGCCTCTCCATTGTTCCCTTGTTGTCTGGTGATGGGGATCCTAGCCATCCTCATTGGAAGGAAAGTAAATGGAGAAAGAAGACAATCAAGGGAAGCAGTTAAGTCGTTAGAAGAACCTTTCTGATGCTTAGCCATAACAGTTACATCTCAAGTGTACTTCTGCAGCGGTCAAACTTCAAGCAGAATATCTGCTGTTGTTTTTTTTTTTTTTTTTTTTGGTTTTTTTGAGACAGGGTTTCTCTGTGTAGCCCTGGCTGTCCTGGACTCACTTTTGTAGACCAGGCTGGCCTCGAACTCACAAAGATCCACCTGCCTCTGCCTCCCGAGTGCTGGGATTAAAGGCGTGCGCCACCACCGCCCGGCCCCAATATCTGTTGTTTTATGTGTCTTTTCTATTTGTTATTTCGAGGCAAAAAATAAATATAGTTTAATAATGTGCTCTCAGATTTCACTTTCTTGTTTTTTCAAAAACTAAAAAAAGCCTTAGAATAGGACAATATATTCTCCACTGTGGTCTCTTTAAATTGATTTTTAAGGCATTTTCAAAGCTCATAAAGCAGTGTGGATTAACCCAGACAAAGAATTTTCAAAGCTGGTTCCCTCGAAGATGCCTTAAAGACATTTCGCTGACCTTCATTCGTATTTTAAAATCCACATTATAAAAGTAAGACTATATTTTAATGGGCAGAAGATCTGTTTACATTTTGATTCTATTTGACTTGGGGATATAAGGATACAGGAACAAAATACCTTCATTACTTCACCGTTAATCCCTCAAATCCAAGCTGAAGCAACTCATTATTGTTAGTACCCCCCTCCCCAAGGAAGCCCACCGAGACTTGGCACCCAGTCCTTATTTTCAGCTTGAGTAGCTCAGCATTGTGATTCTAAGGTTTCCCTGAAAGAAGCTGTGTTATTTTGCTAGAAATAAGGAAGATAAGGTCAAATAATGATTCACTCCTTGGGGTTACAAAACGTCCTGAGGGCTTTGGATTAGCACAAGTAATACCTTCACAGGGTTCAAGAGGAGGCAAAGTCCCAAAGGGACAAATTAGCTCTGGGAAGAGCAGGCTGCTTCTGCAGAGACCTGGGACAGGATCAAGTGGCTGCGAGGAACAGACAGCCTCGAGCTGTACAGTCTTCAGATGCTGGAATGAATGTTCCAGTAGCCGTGTGAACAAAAGAGTAAAAAGGAAGAAATGAAACTCCTGTTAATAACACATTTCACCCAGTTCATGCAACCATTGCAGCATGCAATCAATGTCAAAATTGCTAATGAGCTGTTTTATATTCTTCACCTCATGCTGAGCCCTGATGTCCAGGGTTTTAAGACTACAGCGTATCTTAGTATAAGAACTGAATTTTCCCCAGCAGTGCTTAATTCTGTTTAGGTCTCAAGAGATTTGCAATTGGATGAGAAACTTCATATATTCAACTTGGGGTGGACAGACTGATGTGACTCAAGCACATGCAAAACTTTTCCAATAGATGAAATTTGGTGCTAGTCTTTAAAGTTTAAATTAATGAAACCAAATTAATTAAGTGTCATTAAATTAAATTTCAGTTTCTCAGTCACACCAGCCGCATTGCAAATGTTCACTGACTGGCACCTGGGAAAGCAAGGTCTAGAAGGTAGATGTCATCTGCCAGGACTTGCCTGCTGATCCTCCTGTCTTCTGGGTCCACACTCACCCAGGACTTGCTTGCTGATCCTCCTATGTCTTCTGGGTCCTCACTCACCTTTAGGTTATCAGCTAGAAAAGATAGTATCATGACAAAGAATTCCTGTATCAACACAGAGTTTTAGAAAGACCTGGAATACCATCCACGGTTCATAGAGGAGAGACTGAGGCGTCTATAAATCTCATCTCTTAAGTCCAAGGCCCTTGTTATGATACTATCCTGCCTCATTTACTCACTGATAAAACTGAATTCCCAAATGTGAATTTCAGTCTTAGTTTAGAAATCTAGGCCAGGTCTGGTAGCACAGGCCTATAATCCAGAAACCCAGAAGGCCGAAGCAAGAGGATTGCAAGTTCAAGACCTGCATTGACTACAGAGAAAAGTTTAAGGCCAACCTGGGCAACTTAGTGAAAACTTTCTCAAAAAAAAAAAAAAAAAAAGAAGAAGAAGAAGAAAAAGAAAAAGAGAGAGAAAAAAGAAAAAAAAAGGTACTGAGCAAAGGCTGGTGAGATGACTCAGCAGGAGAGTTTTGCTCAGTATATTCAAGACTGAGTACAATCTTCGTAGCTGCAAAATTAAACACATCAATGAGATCAACTGCTACAAGTTGAATGAGGTAGCACATACCTCAAAACCTGTAATCCCAGAACTTGGAAGGCTGAGGCAGGAGGATATGAGTTATGAGTTAGAGGCTGGGTTTGGCTGCCTAATGAAGCCCTGTCTCAAAGCAGCAGCAACAATAAAAACTTACTTCTATAAAAGAGTGCCTATGAATAGGCCACTCTACATAATAGTTACTTGTTCTGTAATAGTTACTTTCAGTCATCTTTGTTGATGTCTTCTCCGTCTTCTCTTAGTTGCTTGACTCTGTGAGTTTTATTAATGAAGCTCCAAATGGTAGAAAAAGCACACTTTGAGTATTTTCTCCTGAGTGCTTTGTTTCAATTCTATTTCTCATAGTGTTTTATAGCACAAATTTGTTTAATGATAAATGGCTTCTTATACTCTGTAAATGTCTTATTGGTCTTTAAAACTCATTTTAGAAGAAGAACTTCTGCTTGATATCTGTGCCCCATCTCACACCTGAGTTTGTACTCATCCAGAACTTTGTGAAGGTCGTCCCATTTAACAACTGTACCCTGAAGCATGATCTCTATGTGTTCCATCGAGCTGGACTGCTCAGGTAAGTGAACCTACATGTTGTGTGATATTCTGGGGGAATGATAATGTCTTATGCCAGTGTGAATGAAGAATGTCCCCCATAAGCTCAGGTATTGGAACCACTCGATTTCCAGTAGATGGCGCTGACTGGAGGCAGTTATGAAACCTTTAGAAGGCAGATACTTGCTGGAGGAAGTATGTATCTGGGGGCATGCTTGAGAGTTTGTAGCCTTGACCTGCTTCTAGTTTGTACTCTTTGTGTTTTCTACGTGTGGCTGAAGATGTTATCTCACAAGTTGCATGCCTCATGCGCCATTGTGGACTCTTACACTCTGGAACTGTAAGCCAAGTGAACGTTTCTTCCATAATTCATTTTTGATCATTGTAGTTTATTATACCAACAAAAAGTAACAATATGTATCTATTCATCCAAGGTCAGACACCAAAAGCAGACCAAAGAAATGATCTATGAAATGTAGCTTGGTGGCAATAAGTTCACACGGGTTATTTAGAGGGACATGGGTTAGGAGCTACTTACAGGGACATGGGTGGCTCAAATGCAGCTGCATCACTGGCAAAGCCACACATGCAGGGGTGATGTCTCACAAAAGCTCCATTCCTAGACTTTCTGCCCAACCTGTAGCCAGCTCTTCCAAAAGACTCTCTTCTCCCCAAGGTATTGTTCATTGCTTGTATAACCTTGGGAAGGAGCCTTGTGGATCTTCTCCCTCTCTGAGTCTTAACAGCTTTGTGAGCCCTGTAAATTTCCGTAGCTGAGTTTTATGAACTTCCTTCTTCCTTCATGGGGAATAACAACACTCAACCTCTTCCCCAGGCTCTTACATTCTTTCTTTACCATCTTTGAAAGTGTTCCCCGAGTCTTGGAAAGGGTGATATAAATGTCTGATTGTTTTCTTGTATTTACTGTTGAGCAGTGGACCACTATACTTTAGTTACAGTCACTTATTCTCAGCTCTTAAGAGTCATGGCTATAACTATCACCTGCTGAGAAAGAAGTCTCTCCTTCTAAGCATAGAAGTAGTCTGTGTGTGTAAGTAGAAAATGACAGGCATATCACATCCATTTAGTAAAACAGCAGTTGATTTCCCATGGGAGCATATGATCTCTACAGCTAAGGGGTTTCCCCTGGCTTCCAGTATGAGACATTAGTTACTTACCGTAAAGTGGGCCTTAAGCCCAAATCAGAAAGCAGTTATTTGTCCCCATAATAGTTGTACCATTGTTGCAACAGTAGACACGTCTTATCTGGCATGTTGGTAATATAACATGCAAGGTCCAACATTGAATAGGACTGTTGCTGACAATTCTTCCTCTGTGAGCCTGTGTAGTGACTGTACTAGTTGGGGTTCTCTAGACGAACAGCACTGATAAAAAGTGGATTTAATAGAGTGGCTTACAGGGTGTTGTCTAGCTAGATCATTAGTGGCTGTCTACCAACAGAAAGTTCAAGAATTCAGTAGTAATTCAGTCCACAAGGCTGCATGTCTCAGCTGGTCTTTAGCATATGCCAGAATCCCAAAGAAGTAGGGTTCCTGCCCCTAGAGGCATTGTAGATGTGGCTGCTGTGTCACATGAGCATCAGTAGGTGGCAGAGAGGAGAGAGGCTATGTCTACATTCAGCGTTCTGACCTATGAATATGTGAATGAATAGTATCCCAACATTCCTGGAAAAAAAAGCAAGCTGAAAACCAACACCACTTTGGCACCATGGAGCCCAGACAGGGAGCTAGCTTGTAACAACCATTAGTCAAACACCAGGTAAGCACCAGATGGGCTTCCAGGATGGGAAACAAGCCAGAGACTAGAAGAACCCTGCTTGGGCCTGGATTTGTGGGTGAACTGACGCCAAGGGTGTGAGTGTGGGAGAGCCAGCCTTACCTTTGTCTGCTTTGTGGTGGTATTGTCAAGGAAGAGATCCCCTCCCTTCCCTTTTGCCCTCACCACCAGCGGTGAACAGGATATCTGGCCCTGATGAGGTCATAAGAACAGGGGAACTGTCCCTGCTCCTCACATGCTGTAGCACTCAGGAGAGCAGGCCCTGCACCTCACCTGGACAGCAAAGTACAGCTGGCCATGGATGTGGGGGATGTGGATGAGCCAACTCCAAGGGTGTGAGTGTGGGGGAGCCAGCCCTGCCTTTTGTCTCATTTTCTGTGATGTTGAGGGAGTGAGAGATTCCCTCTACTCTCTGATGCCCTCGCTACAGGAAGCAGGCAGAAGAGTTGGCCCTGATGGGGTCATGAGAGCAGGAGAGCTGGTCTAGCCCCTTATCTGCTACAGGGAGAGTAGGCTCTGCCCCTTACCTGGGTAGCACAGAATAACTGGCCCTGGATTTGGGGGTTACAGGCCCAGAACCAAGACTTTGAGTTGGCCCACCCCAGTATCTACCAAATGGATGATCTGCTGGGAATGCATGAAGAGGCCAGTTCCACTGACCCAAAACTACAGGATCTCCACAACACAGGGCAACAACAGGATATCTGAGATGAGTCCCAGTGAGGTTCCAGTATTGACAAAGTAGCAGAAGCCAGAAGCCTCATACCAGACCAAGGAGTCATTGTAATGACCATTTGCAAGCAAAAAAGTGTGGGCAAAAAGGAATAATGTGGGACACACTGAGACACACTACAGCTTCCCCAATGAGATTTTGTTTTTTTATGATAGGAGAGGTTTCAAGGGTGGAGGGTGGGTTTGAGGGAAAGTGGGAGATGAATGGGAATGGTGCATGATGTGAAATTCACAAAATTTAAAAAAACAATAAAAAGATTTAAAATAATAAATAAATAAATGTGATATGATCATGGTAAACAAACAAACAAAAAAAGAAGTAGGCTCTAGTGAAGGAGCCAACAAGAGTGAGGGCAAACTAGCAAAGGGAGAGACTTCCTTCTTCTGTTCCCCTTATATAGGCTGCCAGCAGAAGGTAGAAATCCTCACCTTGGAAAATTGGGATAAAAAGTGGGTCCACTTACTTCAAATGTTTTTTTCTCCTTTGATTTTTTTATTGGTTGTGTGTGTGTGTGTGTGTGTGTGTGTGTGTGAATTTCACATCATGCACCCTGATCCTATTCATCTCCCACTTCCCCTCAGACCTTCCCTCTACCTTTGAAACCTCTCAACAGAAGAAAAAGAAATCTCATTGTGGAAGCTGTAGTGTGTCACAGTGTGTCCACAATATTCTCTTTTGTCCACACTTTTTTGCTTGCAAATGTTCATTATAATGCCTCCTTGGTCTGGTACAAGGCCTCTGGCTCCTGCTACTTTTGTTAATACTGGAACCTCACTGGGACTCCTCTCAGATATCCTCTTGTTGCCCTGTGTCATAGAGATCCTGTGGTTTTGAGTCTGTGGAACTGGCCTCTTCATGCACTCCAGCAATTCATCCATGTGGTAGATGTTGGGGTGGGCCAGTTCAAAGCCCTGGTTCTGGGCCTGCAACCCCCACATCTAGGGCTAGCTCTGATGTACTTCCCAGATGAGGTGCAGGGCCTGCTCTCCTGAATGCTACAGCATGTGAGGGGTAGGGATAGCTCTCCTGCTCTTGTGACCTTATCAGGTCCCAGATGTCCTGTCTGCCACTGGTGATGAGGGCAAAAGGGAGGGGAGGGGAATCTGTACCTCACCAACATCACAGCAAAGCAGACAAAAGGGAGGACTGGCTCTCCCACACTCGAACACTTGAGGCTGGCTCACCTACAGCCCCCACATCCAGGGCCAGCTGTACTGAGCTGCCTAAGCAAGGTACAGGGCCTACTCTCCTGCATGCTGCTGGTCCAACACAGGGCCAGCTCTCCTGCTGTCAAGACCCAGGGTCAGGTTCCCCACCTGCTACAGGTGATGAGGCATGAGGGAGAGGAGAGTATCTCTCCCTCCTCCTTGCTACCACAGGAAGACGAGTGGTAGGGCCAGCTCCCCCAAGCTCACATTTTTGGGGCCAGTTTACTCACAACTCCCAAAATGTGCAGGGCCTGCTCTCCCAAATACTGCAGCTGGCTAGGGGCAGGGTAAGCTCTCCTGTTCTCATGCCTGTATGGACAGTTCTCCCATGATGCTCAGGTGAGAGGAGGGCCAGTTCTGCACAGCCTTCAAAAACCAACATGTCTCCATGTGGCAGCCCAGACCAGGGTTGTCCACCTGCCTTTTGGTGGTAACAGATCCCTGCTGCCGCAGGGCCATGAACCCAGATATGGCTCCTGGTGGCAGCAGAGGCCAGGATCCCATGGTCCTAAGCTTTCCTCATCAGGTTGTTCCTCACTACTCTCAAGTCTCCAGTTCTGCCTCTCTTCATTGTGCCCACTTCCTTCTGTTTCTCTTTCTTTTCCATTTCTTTACTACTTATTTGCTCTTCTTAGTGGTGCCCTGGGGTCTCTGAGTGTCTGGGCTTGTCTCAGGAGTGGTCTCAGTAGTGCTATATCCCACTTGTGCATTGCACGTTATGGCATCTGGAAGGGATCATCTCCAGCATGGTCTGACCCCCAGGTCTGTGTGGCACCAGACTGATGTTCGTCTCAGACTAGCTCCTTGTCCAGGCCCCATGGTACCAGTCTGGTGGTTGTCTCAGGCTCACTCTTTGCTCAGCCTTCCTGAGTGGCCATCTGCCTGGGGTCCATGGTGCCAGGCAGGGTTCTTCTAGTCTCTGGCTTGCTACCTGTCCTGGGAGCCCATTCGGGCTTGCATGGTGCCGGACTGGTGGTTGTCACTGGCTAGCTCCCCAACCAAGCCCCCTGTCACCAAACTGGTGGTGGTCTCAGGCTTGCTTTTTATCAGGGAATATTAGGCTACTCTAATCATTTAGATGTTCATAGGTCAGAACACTGAATGTAGACATATCCTCTCTCCTCTCAGCTACCCACTGATGCCCATGTGACACAGCAGCCACATCTGCAATGCCTCTAGGGGCAGGCACTTCAAATGATTTAGTTAAGAGAAAAATTCCTTACAGGTGTACCCAGATACTTGAGTTTTAGTTAATCCTGGACATAATCAAATTGGTAGTCAAGAATAGCTACCATAAGTCCATGCCTTCTCAACTTGATTTATAATCATAGCTCCTTATGCCCTGCTTAATTTCCAAATGAAAACAATAGCCATGCCATAATTATACCCAACATGATTTGCCTATCCCTCATACAACCACAAATGCATTATTAATTTTTACAATAGGTGGCAATGTTCTTTAATGGACATTCTTTTGGTATCTCAAAACTTAAATATGACAACCACTGATGCTCTCTAAACTAATGTTACATTACATGGCAAAGAAATCGAGGAAAGAAAGCATAAATATCTATACAAGCACATTCCTAACAACATATGACAGAAATATTCATGTTACTTATAATTTTCATTTGTGCACCCAGTCACATGAACTTAGATGCTTTTTATAACAACTTTCATCTAGTATCCATTCTATGTTTCTTCTACCCTCAGTGGGTCTTGGCTCTTTTCTTGGTGGAGTGACCGATACCTACATTTCTGAAGTGTCTGTGCTCTTTTTCATCTTGCCTAGATTAGGCTGTTGTTAGTTTCCCATTGACTTTAAACACAGGACATGGCAGCACCAAGAGATGCCCTAAAGGATCTCTTGCACTCCAGACGTAATCTTTCTTACCTCCATTGTGGGGAAGCAATCCAATTTCCCCTTGGTAGTCTGGATCAGTCACCCTTCCTAACACTATCATTCTTTAGCCTGTTGGCTTAAGGATATCAGAAGTCCAAAGTGTCTAGGGTGGGATGGGTGGGGGTGGGGCAAGTCTGAGCTTCTAGCTCAATGGAATGTTTGTTGCAGCTCCTGGCAGGAGCACTACCTGCTCTCAAACCAAAACTTCTAAGCCAGTAGGACTTAAATAAAAATTTTCCTACTGGGTCACTAAGACTATTCCCTTTTCCACCCCTTGATTCCTGGACCTGTAGATCCTGGCTATGGGAGAAACTATACCATATATTGGACACCGATTGAAAGCATATACCACCTTCTGGAGAGCTCTGCCCCAGGCCCCCAGGCTGCTACTACCTAATTGGCACTATAACTGTGTTTTCAAAAGTCCATTCAATCTTTCTACCAGGCCAGTTGATTTAGGATGGTAGGAAACATGGTAAGACCAATGGACCATGATCATGGGGTCACTGTCACACTTCTCTGGCTGTGAAGTGAGTTCCTTGGTCAGAATCAATACTGTGTGGAATACCATGATGGTGGATAAAATATTCTGTTAGTCCACAGATGGTGTTTTTGCAGAAGGATTACATACAGGAAAGACAAACCCACAACCAGGATAAGTATCTACTCCAGTGTTGTCCTTTCCATGGAGGAAGTAGTTCAGTGTAATCAACCTGCCATCAGCTTGCTGGATGGTCACCTCGGGAATGGTGCTGTATCTGGGGCTCAGTGTTGGTCTCTGCGGTTAGTATGTCTGGTGTTCAGCAGCAGCTATAGCCAGGTCAGCGTTGGTGAGTGGAAGTCCATTTTGTGGAGCCCATGCATAACCACTATCAATGCCAACCATAGAAACTTTCTTCATGGTCTCATTTGTCAATGATAGGGACAGCTGGGGAAAGAGGCTGGCTGTCCACAGAGTGGGTCATCCTATGTACTTGATTACTGAAGTCCTTCTTAGCTGAGGTCTTCTTTTGTTTAACATTTACATGGGACACAAGTATCTTCACATCCTTCGCCCATTTGGAGGATGGATCTGTACATATACTTCTTCCTGAGATATCTTTCTAATTTTCTAATCATGCTCTTTCCAAGTTCCTGGTCATCTAGCTAATCCATTGGCTACAGTCCATAAATCAGTGAATCACATCTGACTGATTCTTCTTCCAAAGAAAGTGTATGGCCATGTGTACTGCCCAAAGTTCTGCCCTTGTGAAGATTTCCCTTCACCAATGTCTTTCAGGGTTGTCCCAGAAAGGGGTTGTAGTGTTACAGCTGTCCACTTCTGGGTAGTGCCTGTATAACATGCAGAACCATCAGCAAAAACAGGCTCTCGTCTTCTCTTCCTCAGTCATGGGGCACACTCCAGGAGGATATAGGTGGATACTTGGCAGTAGACAGCATTGTAACAGAGTAGAAACCATAGACATTTTGGGCAGCTTCTTTGTGTGACTTGATTGTGCCTTCAGAACCTACTCAACCTTGATCACATATATACCACTTCCATTTGATAATAGAGCTGGTGTACACCTCTTACTTTATGACTTGGTGTGTCAAATAAAACCCAGCTCATGATAGGAAGCTCAGGTTCTCATGGTAACTTGGTGGCCTGTTGTCAAATGTTTAGTTCCCACTAAGGCTCAATAGCAGTCTAAGGCGTCTCTCAAAGGGAGAATAGTTGTCTACAGATAATGGAAGAGCTTTGCTCTAGATCCCAAAGGTTTCTTCTGTGGTTTACTGACAGGGGCCTGCCTAAAGCTCTGAACAGCATCCCTCTGTGTCACTGATTTAAGTGCCATTGGTCTGCTGGATTATATGGTCCAGGTGGTAGAGCAGCCCACACAGCAGCTTGGACCTGTTGAAGAATCTTCTACTGTTCCAGGCCCCACATAGAGCTATCAGCTTTCTGAGTCTCTTAAATGTATGGGCTTGTGTAACACACCCAAGTGAGGAATGTGCTCACTTGGCACCTGTCTTAGGGTTTCTATTGCTGTGACAAAATACCATGACCAAAAAGCAATTTGGGGAGGAAAAGTTTCATTCAGCTTACACTTCTAGATTGCTGTTCATCACCAAAGAACTCAGGACAGGAACAAAAGGAGGGGAGGAACCTGGAGCCAGGAGCTGATGCAGAGGCCATGGAGGATAGTGGCTTACTGACTTGCTTCACATGACTTGCTCCTCATGGCTTGCTCAGCCTGCTTTCTTATAGAACCCAGGACCACCAGCCCAGGGATGGCACCACCTACAATGGGCTGGGCCCTCCCCCATTGATCACTAATTGAGAAAATGCCTTACACCTGGATCTCATGGAGGCATTTCCTCTCTGATGACTCTAACGTTGACAAACAAAATGAGCCACTACAGCCCTTAAATGTGTTTCCTTCTTGGTGGTGGGAGGGGAGAGATGCAATAACTTGTCCTTCAGCTTAGAGAGGATATCTCTTCATGACCCATACAACTGGACTCCTAAGAATTTCACTGTTGTAGAAGGCCTTTGAATTTTGGGTGGATTTATTTCCCTTCCTTTGATACACATGTGTTACCAGTGGGTCCAGTGTGGTTGCTGTCTCCTACTCACTTGATCCAACCAGCATAATGTTGTGAATATAGTGGACCAATGTGATATTTTGTGGAAGAGATAGATGATCAAGATCCCTTTGAACCCAAGATACTTATGATATAGGGCTAGAGAGTTAATATATCCTTGAAGTAAAACTGTAAAGGTATATTGCTGGGCTTGCCTATTGAAAGCAAGTTGCTTCTGGTGGTCCTTACATACAGGTACTGAGAAAAGGGTATTTGCTAGATCAATAGCTGAATTCCATGTACCAGAAGTGTTAATCTGCTCAAACAAGGACACCATATCTGGCTCAGCAGCTGCAACTGGAGTCACTACTTGATTGAGTTTTCAACAGTCAACTGTCATTCTCTGCAATCCATTTGTCTTCTGTGCTTGCCAGATAGGAGAATTAAAGGGAGCATGCTGTGGGAACTACCATCTTGTGTCTTTCAAGTCCTTGATGATGGCAATAATTTCTGCAGTTCTTCCTGGATGCAGTGTTGGTTTCAATTCACTATTTTCCCTGGCAGGGGCAACTCTAAAGGCTTCCATTTAGCCTTTCCAACCATAATAGCCCTCACTGTACAGATGAGGGAACTAATGTGGGAATTTGCCAGCATCTAAGTATATCCCAATTATGCATTCTGGGACTGGGGAAATAACCATAGGATGAGTTCAGGGATCCACTGGACCTACTGTGAGCCAGATTTCAGCCAAAACACTATTAAACACCTGACTCCCCCCCCCCCCCCCCCCCCCCCCGCTAAGCTCCTACTTTATCTGGAGGGCCATGGTATTTTTGGGGGGTCTCCCAGAATCAGAGTCAATTAATTCATAACCAATATCTAATAGAGTCTGATTGTTTCCTTTTCCTTAGTGTACAGTTACCCTTATAACATGCTATAGGTCCTTCCAGGGGAGGACTTGAGAATGGCTCACTCATTGAGTAAAATACTCATAGGCATTTTATCAAGATTCTTCTTCAGGGGAACCTGACCATCCCTTCATTTAAGGGGTTCTGTGTCTACAAACTGGTTCAAGTCTGAAAATTGGTTCATGAGTCAAGACCCCTTCTGCTATAATACAATATAGCCTTTCTTTCATTTGTTTGAGAGTTTTTCAACTTATACAGATCAAAAAAAAGTGCCTCAGGCTTCTTATCTATTTCATGCCTGGAAACACCATGATTAGATTAGCCAGTACGAAAGGTCCATACAAGTCATGCCACTGTGAAAATCACTTTGCCTGTGCTGCCCACTACAGCTCAGGTCATTAATGGGCCGTTGCTGTGTCTAGGTTGCCCATTACGACAACTGCAGTCCCCTTGCCTTTGGTGATTCAGTGCTGCCATCTGGCCCCTGATACTTTAGGGCCTGAGTCAACCCATGGCATTAATTCATCCAACTGAGAAGCAGCGTCTACGACCTTAAAGTCTACCACAAAGAAAAGGGTGATGGCAAAACTCTTCAAATGTATCTGTCCCTCTCACCATTTTGCATCTTAGAGGACTGATTAGTGAAGAGCACATCTTCTGGACCTTCCCATTGTGGAGGATTAGGTTTCACACAGCATACCCATTCCAGCACTGCAGTTTCCCTGAGCCTGGAAATCCCTTAGAACTTGGTTGTTGGTCTGATCTGGCTATATGGGAGGCTAGGAGATATGATACCAGTCAGCTTGGTATGCTGCCAGTAAATACACAGTTGATCCCAACATTGGAAGGAGGAGGAGGAGGACACCACAAGTGTCCTTCTTAGCCACTGTGTATTTTACATGTGCACAGAAGTTCTAGAATGAGGCATATGCTTCTACTCAGGCAGGACTGGAGGGGGCAATAAGGATAACTTATTTTTGCTTTTTCACTAATAAAATTTATATTGAGAATAGTTTCAGGCTCACTGCAAAATTGAGAATGCGGCATTTGTTATATAGCTAATGAAGAAATTGATACCTTGTGATCAATCAAAGTTCATAGTTTATGTTAGGGTTTCAGTTTAGTGTCTGTGATGGTCTGACTGTCAACTCAGTGGGATTTAGAGCCACCTAGAAGACACACCCCTGGGCATATCTGTGAGGACATTTCCAGAGATATTTGAGGGAAGACCCACACTGAATGAAGGAACACCATCCCATGGTCTGGGTTCCTGAACTGAATAAAAAGGAGAAAGGCAGTGAGTACCACATTCATCTTTCTCCAATGTGGACACCATGTGACCAAGTGCATCAGGCTCCCACTGTCCCCTTGTCATGGAGGACTATGTCCTCTCAAGCAACAAGCTGAAATAAATCCTTTCTTCCTTCCTTCATTTGTTTTTATCAAGTAGTTTGTCAGAGCAATGAGGAAAGGAACTAACACAGTGTTGCATATTACTGTGTTTGGGGAAATGTGTAATGGTGCCATTATAATGTCACATGGAAGAGTTTCACTGATCTAAATATCTCTGCCCTGCCTATTGTTCCTTCCTTCCCCTTAATGCTGGCACTCTCTGATCTTTTTACTCACTATAATTTTTACCTTTCCTAGGACAGTAATTAGAATCCTCCAGTATGCCACTTTGTCAATTTGGCTTCTCTTACTTGGTCATATGCTTCTAACCTCATGCCACTCCATGGCTTGGTGACTCATTTATTTTAGCACTGAATAACATTCCATCATCTAGACACAGTACAGTTTATTTTTTCTGTTCACCCATTAAGGAACATCTTGGCTCTTTCCAAATTTAGCTCATTATGAACAAGGACACTAAAGCACTCACATGCAGGGTTTTATAGATACAAGTTTTCATCTTACTTGGCTAAGAGAGAGTGGAGTTGCTAGTCACTATGATCACAGCACAGTTTACTTTTGTACAAAACTGTCAGCCTGTCTCAAAAAGTGGCCGTCCCATTTGGCAACAACACCAGGAGCTGCTCCACACCCCTGGCAACCTTTGCTGTTCTCGGTGGTTTGAATTTAGACACGTTAGCAGCTGTCTAGTTGCACTTCTCTGGTGCCATGAACCTGCAGTTCCCTGGTAATGGATGGCACTGAATGACTTTGTGCTGATGTGTTTCAGATGCCTCCCCTTCGTCCATGGGACTTCACTGGTGAGGTGTCTATTTAGATCTTTCTTGCTTCCTTTTACTCAGGTCTGGTTTAAAACAAATCGTGGACACTTGTTATTTCTTTAAATAGGAAATAACAGCTAAAGTTCAAAGTTTTCACTAACTGGGAGAATATTTTTCAGTTAGAAATAAAATAATGGCCTATTCAGGGAGATCTTCTGCCATTGATTGGCTCCATAAGCAAGAGGTCTGGAGATAGGCAGGACTTCAAAGTGTGCTTTAAGGACCTTTGTTTCTTTCCTTTCTTCCACTGTGGCCTCTCCTGTGCCTGTTCCATCTGGAACTGGTTCCGTCTGTTTGTTGGCATGGCTGCTACATTCAGGGCTGACATTCATGTAGCCCCACAACTGGAAGGTACTGGTTAATTGTGTGCTTTCTTGTCCAAAGGCCCACCGTGGAGCACCTCATTTGTCTAATAGAATATGTAGCATCAACTGCGTGCACATGCCAGTTCATGTGTGTGTGTGTGGGGGGGGGGCATCAGGGACCCAGACAGACAGAAGTCCCGACCCTCATGGGGTCTGCATTCTAACTAGAGGAGGAAGATTTGAATAGAGGAAAGAGGTGAACTAGGGAGTAGGTACATGAGGGGCAATGAGGAGAGTACAGCAGGTGGGTGAGTAGTGGACAGGGAGGAACTGCCATCTCCACAAGGTACACAGGGGAGATGCCCTTGAGCAAAGGCATGATGGAGGAAAAGAGCCACATGGGCATGGGAAGGGCACCTATCCCTGACATATTCTCTTTTTATACCACAGTTTTAAAATGTAGAACATCCTTCTGGTTTTTTTTTCTTCACTTTTCTTGACATTTGGGATGGATTGCTCCTGCTTGTATGTTGGGTTACTTTAAATTTCATGGCCTCATGTTCTGGTCCCCTACCTAATTTCCTTCTTCTTCCCTTGGGAAATTATATTTGTGTCTGTCATTGGCCTTCTGGCCATGCTGGTGAGCACGGAGAGATAATTCATCTGATTGTTAGTGAGAGCTACCTCTTCTGTCCATAGACTCCACATCCCATGCTCCCTCTCGTTTTTTTTTAGTGGTAACTCCTAGGTCTTTAATTGAGAACATTTCATTTGTATATTAATGGCTAAGATATTTCAAAAGGTAGCACTAAGTTTTATGACATATAGCAGATTACTTGCCCATGTTATTGCCCATTCTTAGCTTGCCCATTGACTTTTCCTCTTGTTCAGTCATTAATGGAAGGCACATACAGCCATTGTCAACATTACTCAGTAAGTGAAGACTCTTGCCAAGCCTTTGGTAGTCAGCCTCTGAATGATTCTTCCCTTTAATATATTTGTTTTACTTACTTTTCTGTGAGTGACTCATACATGCTTTGTTGCCTTTTCTTTTCTATGATGTCATCATTTTACTCATTTCAGGATCATGTCATCATGACCAGTATGTTGTGATTTCAAATCTGTTACTTGTTTCTTATGCCCTTAACAGGCCTCTTCAAATAGAATGCAATGGAAACTTTGTTTCTTGTGGCCATTGTTTTGTTTGGGGCAAGGTTGCTCTCATGTGTGTGTATGGTTTACACTGAAGCACTGATGGGTTTAGAGTTGTGTGATGACGTTCATCACGTGTTCTTCTTTACGTCGTTTGTGTCCCTTGACTGGCATCACAATTGCTAAATTTTCTGTGAGACAATCACTGGAAAGACTCACAAACCTGTAGTTTCTAAAAGCATTCATTTGGGGTTGAGAAAGATAAGTGGTAAATCTTTTTTGTTACTTTGATACATCATTGTCTATTTTATTATGTTCACAGTCCTACTGAATACCTCAAATTCTGACCTTTAAGGCCAGATTCAAGTTTTTTTTTTTTTTTTAAGGAGATGAATAAAACATCTTGTAGTTAAACAGATAACCGAGATCCAGAGACATCAATTTGTAAGATCCAAGGAGGGACCAATGGGCAAGGGCTTCATCCTTTCTTCATGGTCCCTGAGAGTTCACAAGTTCAGGCATTCAGGTGTACCAGAGAGAAAAGGTGGGAAAAAGCTAGGAAAGCAGGATTTCTCAGGAGAACTTTTTTTTTTCCTTTTGGTGACAGAGAGAGAATATGCATACATAAGGAAAAGGACAGCTAATCTCCTATTTTAATTTAAGATGCCTTAAGAATTATGCTTGAGCCCTTAGTAAATGAATAGCTGGATCATTATGGGCAGCAAATGTACAGTTTCCTCTTGGTCATGCATGGCAGAAACAGAACAGAACAGCTGGAGTGTTCTCCTTCCGACTCATACACAGAAGGACTGAGAGAATGGGCCTTCTTCAGTAGTGATTAAACAAGAAAGAGGAGGTTGGAAGCTTCTAGCAGCATGTGGACAAACAGAAGTTCATTCAGCGAGTCACTGTCATCTGCACCCCTTCCATGGCTGAAGGCGATGAGTAGATATCAGAGCAGATTTTGTGTTTTTTAATATTTATCAATAGAATCAGAGTTTGTTTTATACTCAATCTTAGTATAATTTTTACAGACAATGAATATTCTTATTCTTCATGATTTATCTAAAGATATGGCAAAAAATAAAGATAGCTGCTTGGACTAACTGGACAACACATGTTTTCTCCGTTGGAGAATATATGTGATACATTATATATATCATGACTACACAAATTGATGTAAAGTGCTAAGCATCCTCCCCCACTTTACCCCTTTTTCCCCTTTTCCCTTTAGCATTTGTAACCGTTGTTTTATTTTTTTTTCACAGTTGGATGGCAAGTTTCTTTTTTTTTCTTTGTTTTTTATTTCTTCAAGTTACGTCTCAATCGCAGTCCCCTCCCTATTTCCCCTCCAGTCCCACCCTCCCACCCTCAACCCCCCATCCTCTTCCCTTTTTTTTCTTTTAAGTTTAAGGTATATCTTATTTTCCCTTTCAGTCCAACAAATGGCTCTTTCTCTTATAATAATAAATACAATACAAAACAACAGAGGTAACTGGGCCAAGTTATGAGGGTTATTGGCTTAGCGTGCATTCCAAATGTCCACTCCATATGTATTTGGTACCTGACTTTAACATTCTACTATCTGACCTTCTCCATGAGTTTAAAGTTCTATATCTGACTCAACATTCATACTAACTTGCAACACAATTTTAAAAGTGTCTTCTTAGATCTATAACACTCTCTTAGCTCCTCAACAACTCAAAATTTAATTATGAGACTCTAGCTATCTGTTCTTCAACCACGTCAGAGACCTGAGAGGAATAAATATATCTGATTTTATTGGAAGTACAGGGCCTGCAGCTTCCCAAACTAAGAAATGACATACCAGTGGCTGCCTGGACAGTTCCCATTTTCTCTCCACACATTACAGCATCGATCTTCAGTCATTTGGCCCTGTTTCTCTGACAGACATTGATTGTAGAGCAGGGGTTATGAAGGACTTACCTATCCTGTCTTGGCAGAGCTAGGATGTTGACTTACCTGCTTCCAGATTTTGTCCTTTTTGGACAGCATTCTGTCTACAGTTGGAGCAAGGGGCTTTTCCTACCAAGAGATAGTCTTGCGACTAATTCAGTCATCTCCCATGGAGATTCTTTGATGCTCATCTTCTACTTGGAGGAGAATAGGTGGTGCTGTCAGGAGTTGATATGTCTTGATATAAAAAAATCTAAAGTTACGAAAACATCTTTGAATGCCATATTCTGAAGATCTCTAGAGGTTTTTGAAGAGGCCCTATCTATCTCTTATATTAGGGTAAGAGGATGTTGCTTGTCTCTTAGCAGGTTTATTTCTGATTAGCTTAGAAAGTAACTATAGTAGGCTGTTATAGTACCTAACAGAATGACCGGCTTGCATAACCATTAGTTTGCATTTCTTAATTATCCTAAACAGTTTATGACAATTAGTAGTAAAAGGCCAAAACATCATATTTCATTTTTTTTCTTTACCTCCTCACCCTTCCATCCCATTTCTCTGGGGTGGGGTGTCCTTATATAACAGTCCCTCATCTCAGTTTAGAGTTCGTATGAGGGCCAAGAGCCTCCTCCTCATTCATTGGGGGTCTACGAAGCAGTACCATCAGTGAAAAGTGTCTCGTTGATCGGGAGAGAGAACTACTAAACAAACAAACAAACCAATAAACAGACAATACATAAAAAGACTAAAAAATAGAAAAAATATAACTAATATATAAAAATTAAATAAAAATTAAAAATAAGAAGTCTATGTCCAAGTTCCCTTTGGTGTGTTAGTTGTAGTATCGATACCTTCTACTATATAGCTAAAATCCTACTATAAGTGAATAGATGCCATATGCGTCCTTCTGAGTCTGGGTTAGCTCACTCAGGATGAGCTTTTCTAGTTCAATCCATTTGGCTGCAAATTGCATAATTTCATTGTTCCTGATAGCTGAATAATATTCCATTGTGTAGATGTACCACAGTTTTTAACCCATTCTTCGGTTGAGGGACATCTGGGTTGTTTCCAGTTTCTAGCTATTACAAATAAGGCTGCTATAAACATAGATGAGGAAACTTCCTTATGATTCCGTGAAGAGGCATTTGGGTGTATACCCAGAAGTGGTATGGCTGGGTCCTGAGGCAGAGCTATTCCAAGTTTTCTAAGATATCGCCAGACTGACCTCCATAGTGGTTGCACAAGCCTGCACTCCCACCAGCAATGGAGTAGGGTACCCCTTTCTCCACACCCTCGCCAGCATGTGCTGTCATTTGAGTTTTTGATCTTAGCCATTCTGACAGGTGTGAGATGGAATCTCAGAGTC
>CAJQZJ010032702.1:5240016-5268591 GCA_907164525.1 Lophiomys imhausi | reverse complement strand
TTGGAAGGAGATGAGCATCAAAAAAGTCTCAATCAGGAGATAATTCCTACTGGACATAAACACCCCTGCTCTGTCAACAGACTATATACAGTCCAAAGATGGACTGTAGATTCAATGCAGGTAAATCGATGGCCTGATTCTGCAAAGACAGAATGGGCAAATCTTATTTCCTGTTCCTAAGTCTGTGAGATATGCTTGGCCAGAAGGCTGAAGATGATGCTCTAATGTTATAGAAATGGGGGACTGTCTAGGCAGCCAGTTTTCTGTCATTTCATAGTTTTAGAAGTTGCTTATTTATCCTTCTTAGATTTCTGATGTGATTGAAGACTACATAGTTATAGCATCACAGTAAATTTTAAGTCGTCTAGGAATTAAATGGATGTTTTAAGGTTAAGATGATTTAGTTAATAATGTAAGTTAGAATGGAAGTTGAATTAGGTATACATCCTGAATCTCATCAGGAGAGATATGTAATAGAATATATTTCCTAGTTGACTCGTCAAATACATATGGACTGGGGATTGAGAATGTATGTCACACCTTTTAGTTTTCATTGAATTGTTTTTATTGTATTTATTGTTGTTGTTACTGTATTGTGTTTATTGTTGTATTTATTATTAAGAAAAGGAGCCTTTTGTTAGACTTAAAGGGGGAGATGTTGAGGGAAGGTCTAATAACATTGCTTCTTATAGGCTGATTTCAATGCTGAGATCTGGTTACTGCCCCTTCTGGTATTCTCTTGATTGTTTAATAAAAGTCACTTATGGCCAATTAGCTGGGCGGAAAGAGTATAGGAAGGTGGGACTTCCTGAGATTAGAACAGGAACCCTGCACTTTACACAGAGAATCCTTCTTTCCGCAGGGAGACACAGAAGCAGATGGATGTAACTAAGAACGCTGGAAGGTAATCACAGGCACATAGTAGTTTGGGATTAGATGATCCGGGTTAACTTAGAGTAGCTAAAGCTAATTGAGAGTCTGCCCAGCTAAGGGCTAAGCCTTAAAACATTAAAAGGTCTTGAGGTATTTAATTATTGGGGAAAGGACGGCGGCGGCTTATAGGCCCTCAGTCCAAGCAGTCCTGGACTTCCTTTGAACTCAGGCGAATCTCCTGCCAAGCTGCTGGTAATTCTACCAGCCAAATATAACAACTTATATTAGTTAACAGAGTTTAGGTTGCAGGTGGTGTAGGCCACCCTTGGTCCCGGGCTCTTTCCCTAGGACAAATCAGGCTGCCGGTTAAGGTGGGCCAGGCTACCTACTACTCTGCCAAGCTACTGGCTACTCCGCCGGCCTAATATTACAGTTCATACTTAACTAATAACTACAATTGATAATTATATTGCAGTTTCACTATGCCATAACGGCTCACCCAAACAAAAGGCCAAGTTGCCTACAACAGGACAGAATTTCTGGCTGAGTGTCATGTACCTTGAACATTTTTCTGCCTCATTTGAAACATTGGCTTTTCCTGCTTCCTGGATGGGCCTTTGGATCAGAACTTTATCATAGACTAGGTCTTTGACTTGTTGACTGAAGATCCTGGGACTTGTTAGGTTCCATGTAGTGGTTTGAATGAGAATGTCCCCTATAGACTCAGATATTTGGACCCTCAGTTCACATGTGGTAGTGCTATTTGTGAGGCTTAGGAGGTGTGTCCTTGGTGGAGGAATTTATCACTGGGGGCAGGCTTTGAGAGTATATAGCCTTCCCCTACTTCCAGTTTGCTCTCTCTGCTTCATGCTTGTAGTTGATACAAGAGCTCTCGGATTTCTGCTTTGGCCACTGTACCTGCCTGCTGCCATGCCACCTGCTATTATGGGCTCTTATTCCCCTGGAATTAATAAGCCTAAATAAACTCCTTTCCATAAACTTCCTTGGTCATGGTGTTTTATCACAGTAACAGAGAAGCAACTAACACAGTTGAGCTATGTTTATTAGCTCAATATTAGCTATATTTCATACGAGCTAATTCCCAGAAGGATCTCTGGGTAGGACAGAGTGTGGTACAGTTTGTTTTGGTTCCCTCACTCACTGCTTTTTAAATCTCCTCCCTATGAATGTTGGTCTTGTCATGAATTGGCCGTGTGACCGTGAGGATAGAGCCACTTTCCTCGATTTTCCCAACTAGAAAATGGGTATAATGCCCATTCCAGTGCTCAGCAGTGTACCGGGCATGTAGGTTTCTTATCTAGGGCTGTTCTGAGTCCTGGAAAAGCTTCAGTCTGGGATGTTTCTCTTTCTGGATTGGACTGCCGGATGCTGCAGCAGAGGACATTCAGAAAGAGCTGCTTTTCATATAAAAAAAATCATTCTAGATCTGTCCCTATTGCTTACACTGTGTGACTTTTGAAAGATTACTGCCCTCTCTGAGCCTCTGGTCTCCATTTGTTCAATGTTTTCTAAACCTCCAGTATTGACTCAGCTGTGGACCTCGTGATGAGCAATTCAAAGTTGTGTTGCTAGTACTCACATTAATATTCTCTTGCAATGACTTGAAATATGCCCAGAATTTAACATTCAATGACAAAAGCCTGCCATGACCTTGCATGGTTTTGGACTTGACCTGACTAGGTGCCATAAGGGAATGAAGATGTGATAGATACAGAGACACAGAAAAGCTGGGGTTGGGTGGGCTTTGCTCACCCCGATGGAGAAGCCACAGCACTCTGGCTTAGAAGCTTAGTGTACTTATTATGTACAGCTGAACATGAAGGTGGAGTTATTGCATACTGATAAATAGGAAGGCAGGGTTATTATGCACAGTGGAACTAGGAGGCAGGAGAATTCTCTGTAGGGAGCAGTTTTCAGGCTGTGAACGTCCTAGGGAGAAAAGCTATGGTGGGTGTTCTGCTCACACTATCAACATTCACGCTCAGATCTGAAGAAGGCTGTCACTGTGAGTCTCACTTAGGGAAGGCTTTGCCATTCCTGTGCGGCTGAGGCATTGGTCTTTGACATGATCATGCCCATGTCAAACAGTACACATTCCCTCAGGACTTCGCTGGATCCCTACAAAAAGCCAATGTCTTCCCTAACACACTATTTTCTGTTTGTGTTTTTACTTATTCACTCAAATTTTCATTGTTAACTTTCAAACATATACAAAAATAGCCATACATCCGTAAGGAGCGTCCATGCATATCTATCAATTGACTTCAAATTCTTAACTCATAGGCCTTCTTGTTTTATCTTCACCCCATCAATTCTCATCTACTGTAATATTTTCAAGGGAATTCTAGGCCATTTCAACTGTAATAATTTCAGTACTATTTCTAAGAGTCAGGGGTGCTTAGAAAATATGTCAATATTGTTATTGCACCTTGCCCCAACAATCTAAAGCTTAGATTTTCTTCTTTTCAATGTACTTAGTAAGTTAAACTTTCATATCACATATCATATATCACTTCACTATTTGGAATGCAATCTAGCTAGTTTCCATGAAAACAAAATTCTATCAGTGGACATTTGTTTTTCAGAATTATTGAAGAGTCAGTTTGAATGAAATTTTGCTGCTTAATGAGTGGTATAACTACCTTAATTTTGTGTTTCTGTAGTAGGATACATGAGGTGAGGTAGTCTATAAAGAACAGATTCATTTCTTTTTAATGTTTATTACTTCAGGTTACATCTCCATCACAGTACCCTCCTTCAACTCCTCCCAGTCCCACCCTCCCACCCTCTACCCCCTCTCCCTTCCACCCCACTCCTCTGGAGTGGAAGCAGATTCATTTCTTAAAGTTCTGGAACCTGGAAATATAAAGTCAGTGAGTCCACAGTGGGTCTTTTTGCTGTACAGTGCAGAAGGCATATGTGAGATGAGGGAGCCAAAGAAGGCGTATCCAGTTCTCTAACAAACCTCTCCCATGTGATGTCCTTTCGTGATCTAACCACCCATGGAAGGTCCTGCCTCTCAGCTCGATTACACTGGGGATTAAATCTTCAACATTTGGATTTGGGGGGCCATATTTATATGATCACATAGAAGTGACTTTAGGCAAATTCTCCTACTGATCCCGAATCCTCTATTTTCTCATTAGCAAATTGTTTACAGTGTTGTGAAGCAGCATAAGATCAACCAATACACACAAATACCACCACCTAATAAACATTAGTTTCTATTTTTTAAAATAAGCATTTCTCCTGTGTTTTCCTACTAAATTCTGTCTTGAGGAAATAGTTTAGTCGAGAGATGTCCATAGCTAGTGGCAGCTTTAGAACTGATTTGGTTATGTTCCAGATTCCTATCACCTGGACACTAAGCACACCAAGCCTAGTTGTGCTATGCAGTTGAGGATCATGGGCCTCAGAACCAGAAACTCAAGTGTCTTAGAGCCTGGAACTCACAGGGTTCCTGGCCACAAAGCAGTTCAGAGTAAGTTTAGTGCAGGTCTGTGTGGATAGCAAGAACTTCTTGTCTTCATGTTCAGCTAAGGTGATCAGCTAAGGTTTGCCATGTGCTTATTGAAGCCCAAGGCAAGGTGGGTCAGCCCAGGAAGGCTTGAGAAATTACTCTTAGCCACACAATGAACCATATTTTCTTTCCTTAAAAGCTGAAAGAGCCCAAGGGTGGACTCCAAGCTTGAAGAGTTGGTGGCTCTTACATCAAGGATGCTGTAGATAATACTTGCTGAGACGCCAACTCTGTTGGAAATCAGCTAGGCATTCTGGCAGTTCATAGCCCAGTGACAGGCATGCCAAGTGAGTGAGACTAAAGACCCTTGGTCACGGGCAGCCTATACAGCTCATTTAGGAAGGACCAACTGTCTAAGGGTTGCCAGTAAGTGATGTAAGTAGACAGGGCTGTTGACCCCTCAACCATTAGGGGTTTTACTGTGTCCATGTGTCTATTTCCATTTTTTGAAGGAGGATTCAATTGATTTAGGACCAACTGAGGGACTTTTATCTAGCTTTAAAAGCATGGTATCATTTAGTTGTAAATTATATTGAATGTGCCACTTGCAAATGGAAGTTAAGTAAGCCTTATTTATTGATTTGTTAAAGTGTGTGTTTCACTTTATAAGAATAGAGATAAACTAGTTGCTTCATTCTGTAACATCATAGTTAAGACATTTAAACTAATAAGTGCGCTGGTTTCAAGCTGTTTGCTGGGCGAGATTGAGACATTGTGTTAGATTCATGGTCCTTCCTTCGCTTGTTGACAGGGTTTTTCCATTTCCTCTCTGCTAACCTCAGGGTCAAGTTTGGCCTTCCTATATTTCTCTTTTCTGTCTTCTAGTTAAGATCCTGTGGCTGTCACTTCCATGACTTGTCTGATGTTTGGTTGTTGCTTTAGATTTGGTTTAGGTCAATGTCAGAAATGCCTGTTGCCTCCTCAGTGGTGTCCCCCACATAGCTTCTAACACCAAGTGTCTCATTTTGCTCACCAATACATCATTCTTTGATGCCAATAGAATATTTCAACAGTTCAATTAAATATTTGTGTTAACATTAAGAGTTGCAGGCTCAGTTCCACAGACCATCTTCAGGTTTGATTCCCCTCAACAAATGATGCCTCAGGTGACCCACACATTGTTCTGGTGAATACAAATCCAGAATTGTCTGTGTTCCCCCTGCAGGTCTGACAATTATCTAGAATTTCTCATAGAACTCAGGAAACCACTTACCTGACATTTACTTGTTTATTATAAAGGACAGAACCCAAGAATGCCTGGATGGAAGGTATTGGGAACACGGCACTTCGGTGCCTTCTCTTACATGCCACTGTCCCAGAGTCTCTGGGTTTGTAACCATAGAGAATTCTTGGAAGCTTATTCAGGATTTTTACTAGAACTCACTCTCCAGAGCCATTCCTTCTCCTTCCTTCTTGTGGGTTAGAGGTGGGACTGGAAATCTCAACCCTGTAATTGCAATCATGCTTGGTTTTTCTGGTCTGAGTTGAGTCTAGAGATACTACTGTGAATCACCCAAACGGTGCAAAGTCATAAAATGTTAAAGTTGAAGATATTTGAGCTTGGGATGTGGAATAAAGTCATACAAGCATGTGTGTGCACACATGCATACATGCACACACATGTGTTCATACATGCTAGTATATTACAACTCTAAAATGAGATATTAAATATAATGCTCATGGAAGCCACTGGCTTATTCCTAGTTTTTGCATTGTTCCAGACTTCATTTTTTTCATTCACAATGTTGGGTGATAGTTCTGGATTTTCTGAGTTGATAATTACATAGAATAGAAAGGATGTGGAGATTTCAAGAATTCCAGGACATGAGACATTTCCCCTAATGCATTTGTGGTTTTGGAATTGTGTATTTTAAAGTAGAATATGACTTTAACAGCTGGTGTAGTTGGCTGTTCATTAATGTTGTTTAAAAAAAGTAGCTTGGAAGGCACTGTGCTTAGATATGCGGAATCCAGAAATGGACTATTGCTGAAATAAACAGTGAAATAAAGTAGAAATAGTTTTCTTGGCTGAGTGAGGGAAACATTTGTGCAAGTTCCAAAGAACTGAGGTCAAATAACTCAAACTGGAGTATCCCCTAGATACTAGTGGATTATATATATATATATACTCCACTATATACTAGTGGAGTATAACCAGAAACTTAGCTTTTTTTGGGTTGTTAAAAAAAAAAGCAAGTGAAATGAAAAAAAAAAAAACTCTTCCCATGGACCTAAGCTGTCGTGTGAGAATGATAGAAAATGGTTTCCCCTTATGGGAAGTTGTGGGAAATAATCCCCGTTCCATTTAACACTATAATTCAGGCATTGCTTTTTGTTTGTTGTTGTTTCTGTTTGTCAGTTTTCCATCCCTGTGGTGAAAATCCAAGATAATGTAATGGAGGAGCGGTTCCCTTTGGTTCATGCTTCCAGGGGTCTCTGCTGGTTGTCATTTGGCCTCACTGCATTAGGTCTGTGCTGAGGCAGAGTCTCATTGAATGGTGAGGACTGTTCACCTCCTGGCGGCTAGGTAGCAGACGGACAGGGGTCTGTGTGGAAGAGTTAGAGATCAGGGTCCCAAGGCCCTCCTCTGGTGCATGCTTTCTGTTTCCTAACTTCCTCCAAACAGGTCTCACCTCCCAAAACTACCACCACTTGCCAATAGTGCCAATAGGCTGAAGACCAAGATTTAATCCCTGGGACTTTGGGGACATTCGAGATCTATCAGGTTTTGGCAACATGCATCCCAGGGGCCACATGTATCCCAGGATAGCTTTGAATGTGGCCCAACACATTTGTAGGTGACAAACCACATATCATAATGTCAAAAGGTTGGGTCCTCCTGAGAAACCATGATTGTGTTGATACATGCTTGTCCTAAAGATCTCAAGTACAGAATAATACAGTGGTTTGAAGTAGAAGTCCTGCCGCTAGGTCAGCCTGCCACTTTTGGGCTGTATAACTTCGAGAGAGTCACAGAAATGCTCTCTGTCTCAGTTTTGTCACCTATAAATTAGGATGATAATGGTGATCCACTCACAAGTGTCAATGCTGAAAGAAAAGACTTCACCAATGTTATTAATTATCATTGAAATGGATATTTTATTCTCAAATATATACCTAGTAGAGCATTTATAAAATACAGACAATCAGAACAAAATCACAGTCATCCATTATTCTAAAACCCAGAGAAAGTACTTATTCAATGTAACATTTTGGCTATTTTTCTTTTTAAAACGTATTTTCTTTTACTTTGTTGAAATAATATATATATTTAATATGCTATGATATAATATGCCTTATCTTAAGTATTTAATATATCCTTTGTATACATTAAGATTTTAAAAGATTTCATGAGTCATTGTTGTAATTATTCAAACTTTTTTCAATATTTGACGTTCAGAACACTTTCTGTCTCCATAGTGATCAGAAATTAACATCTGTGGAAACAGTCATGGGCCAGGACTGCCACCAGCTCTAGTGCAGTCTGTTGTTGTTTGTCCTAGGATATTATCAGTATTGATCCACAAACTGTTAGCAGAGGGCTGGCCATTTTATGAACAAGTATGCTAGAGACGTCTTTGTAATACTTTTCTTCCGCATTAGGAGTTGCTTTCTTACACTTGATCCCAAGAAGAAGAAGTGCAGGGTGGAGGGATGATAAGTGTTATTTCCTAGAGCAGTTGCATTGCTTTTAGATCAGAGGCAGTAATGTAAGAGCCTGCTCAACTGTCTGTGGGCCTCCGGTTTGAAAGTTTGGGGAATGATGGGCTTCACCAAAGCTCTGTAACTGAGTTAATATGATTAAAACCAGCATCTGCTCCCCTTGCCCCCCATCATTTCCTCCTGTGGGGTTTCACGTTCTTCCTACCTCTCATTTCAGCATTCTCCAGCCCCCATGTGTGCAACCTTCCTCTTTTCCAGGCTGTGGGCGTGTGTGTGGTATAATTAAGTCATTCCCATTCAGAAGTTAGTAATGCTAGTGGCTAGGAGTCTACTCCTTAGGGAGTATTTGTATTTGAATAAAAGGTCCTTGGACCTTGATTGAATTTGCAGGGCTGAAACTATAGGGACATTTGGGGCACCATGGTACCCAAAGTCTGGACCCTTAAGTCATACAAGTCAGTTTTGTCCTTCATGCAAGGCCAGGGCTATGCATGGGGGTACAAGGGGCAGCTCTCAAGAGGCGCCTCTGTTCTCTCTGCTGAGGAACTGACTGCTCGGAGGGCATTCTCACCTTCCTAGGGGAAGAGCGTCTCTGGGTGAAATCTTAAGGAGGAATTGCTTGTGAAGTCGGTGCAATAAAAGACCAGTTAGGAGCAGAATCAAGACTATTTACATAAAGGAAAACTTTATGACGCCAAGCAGGGCTCCTTTTATGGCTTGTATTAATCATCTGCTTGAAATTGCTCAATGTACTGAAGGCCTTTGGTTGTACAGTTAATGAGTTTGATGTAACTATTTTTTCCTGGATAAAGCAGAGCCAGGGACCTCTTACCTGGGGGGGGGGGGGGGGGGGGGATGAGGCCCTGACTGCCATGGTCAGAATGAACTCTGGGTGGCAGAAAGTCGGGCTCTTATTCAACTGTTGCTCTTTTAGCAAGGCCACAGGTAACCCTGGCAGCAAGGAGCATTACTGATCTCTAGTTGCAGACCCAAATGTCCACTTTAGTCAGCTTGAAAGCCAAAAAAAAAAAAAAAAAAAATTGGGTGTTTCTGAGAGAATATAAGATAACTGGGGGAAACAAATGGTATCCTAGATGGACAAGGATGGGTAGAGACAAGTGATTAGAGAGATTCTAAAAGGGGAGAGGAGCTGAAGAGATGGCTCAGTGGTTAAGTACACTTCCTGCTTTTGTAGAGGACAGAGTTCAGTTCCCAGTGCCCATATAAAAGCTCATAACCACCCATAAAAGACTGGAAAAATGGCTCTACAGGTAACGACACCTGCTACCAAGCCTGATGACCTGAGTTGATCCTCAGAACACATGTGGTGGAAGGAGAGGACTGACCCCCAGAGGACTGACCCCCACAAATTGTTCTCTACCTCCACATGGGCACACATACATGCACAAATAAATATAAACAGGGAAGGATACATCTTTAAACAGTCCTAGAAGGCCTGATAGCTGGTGGGAAGGAAAGGGGAAGATTAGCCATTAGGCAGCCATCAACCCATAGTTCCCAGGAAACTGGCTTCCAGGAAGGAAGACAGACTTTAGCAAAAGACAGTAGGTACCAAATAATACCAGCCTCTTCTTCCTAGGTACACAGAGTGATCTCTCCTTGGCACTTACAGTCTCATCTGCTTCCTTTTAGCCGGATCTAGCCTGGTAATGGCTCCACTGGTTGCTGTTGTATCAAGTCCACGTGCCCGGTTCTTTGCCTGTTTCCTTAGGCTGGGCACTCAGCAGGCTGGACCCCTCCAACTGCACACAGGAGCCTGCTGCTCAGCCAAGAACCACTATGAGGTTCTGGTACTGGGTGGGGGAAGTGGGGGAATCACGATGGCCACTCGCATGAAGAGGAAAGTGGGAGCAGGCAATGTGGCTGTTGTTGAACCCAGTGAGGTAAGTGTCTCTGGGGATGTGGGAGAGCATATGTGTTAGGCTGTGTGGGCACAGGGTTTTTAATGTCTTGTTGTTAATGCTTTTCATGGGCATAAAAACAGGAAGTAGCAACTGTTGGGGGAGGAAAGATATACCTTAAATTAAAAAAAAAAGCTGATAGGGTGAGGGGGAAGAAGGTACAGGGTGGGACTGGGAGGGGGAGGAGGGAGGAGACTATGATTGTGGTGTAACTTGAAGAAATAAATAAATGTTGAAAACAACAACAACAAACCAGGAGGTAGCAAGGATCTGAAGGAGTTTGGGGAGGGAAGAATATGATCAAAATATATGAAAAATTCCTTTAAAATAATAATAAAAAGGACTGAAGAAGAGTGAAGAATGCCTGAACCAAGGCCAGATCTCTAAGCTTTTTGTGTCTCTGTAGTCCTAGCTCATTAGGAATGCCACAAGAAATCACTACAATATGAGTGGCTTAAAACAACAAACATATATTCTTTTTTTTACGCTACCAGTCCCAAGCTATTAATAGTGTCATGCGCCCTCTGAAGGTTGGATGTGGTTTGCTCTACCTTCCCTCCTAGGTAGGTTCTAGCAGTTAGGGGCAATCCTTGTCAACCCAGGTTTAAGAGAGCACCTGCATTCCTGGTCCTTGTGTTCACATGGTATCCACTAGAGGTCTCTGTGTTGTGAGAATTTTCATCTTGGGATAAGCTAGAGTTAGGAAAAGTGTACCCCAGCCCTGGAAAGTTCCAACAATACACCGAAGTTTGAGTGCAGAAACCAAATGGTTTACCAGGGCTACTCACAGATTATCATGGAGGGACTTTGAGCAGGAGGGTAGGTGATCCTGAAGCAGCCTGCTTGGAAGGTCTGCACTCAGCATGGGTGATGACTCTCCCATGGGTGTGTATTATAGAGCCCCCTTCCTAGTCCTTACTCTAACCCCTTCCTGGGATCCTTTCGGTCACACACAATTAGGGCAGAATTGTGTACAACTGGTTGGGTAAAGTGGAAGAATACTCAGTTGAAGGTCCCATGACCCTCCCCATCCCCTTCTTCTATGAAAGAATGTCAAAATCCAGCAAGCTCAGTTGTGATGATGTTGCTGACATCCTGAAGATGGTGACAGTATGGCTCTGAGGATAGTCCTATACAACAATGGTCTGGAGCTGTGTCAGGTGGCTGTCTTTTCTGTTGCATGCTGTATTGTGGCTGACCCACAGTGGGTCTCCCACTGGCACTCTTCTTTCTAATTTGTATAGTTCTTCTGGGAACTGAGCAGTCATTTTTCTCATTCAAATGTTCACCAGGCCGGACCCTTGCTTAGTTTCTAAGATCAGACAGGATCAGGCGCCCTCGGTATGGTGTGGCTGTAGGCTGGACAATCATCTCTGTCCTGCCCCATGAGGAAGCTCTCAGGGGACCTTTCTTGAAAGAGCTGCTCATTTTAAGGCTTTGGATGCTTGCTGTGTCTGATTGCTGGAGCTGATGTTTGTAGACTGAAGAAACTCTTGAGCTGATGTTTTTGTTCCACTTTCTGTTCAAGAAGGACTCAAAATTGATGAGCTCTCACAGCTGGAGACTCTAGGCTCCTCTTTCAGGATCACAGCCATTATTGACCTCAGGGAGATTACAAACTAGTCTTGTGTCTCCTTTACCACCCTCTGAGTTCTAGGCTGCTCTTGCCAGCTAAACTGGCCAAAATGCCAGAAACATTTTGGCAATATGGAGAATTTTTGGTTTCTTGGTCCACCCAATGAGTGAATTCTCACAAGTCATTAAATTAACCTGCCCTTGGGCTGAGCCCAGAACTTTCATAAGTAATGTAGATTAAGAATAGACTATCTGAAGCAAGAGTACTGCGAAACACTGTGAAAATTTATTTGTGTGTTACTTTGTGGAGAAGGGCATGGTACCTGCTGGCTTTGTGTGCAGAACCCCTGAGAAAGAAAGGACAGTCAAACCAGAAGCATCTAAAGTCCTTTGTGGGAATGTAGTTTGAAGATAGTGAGGTTTTGATAATCCCCAGAAATGCCAGGGAGCTTTCCAGGCTTTCCATGACCTTCACATTCTTTGAAGGAACCATGTATTGCTTCTGGACTTAATTTTCCTTACTATTTATACACATAAATTATAAACATAAATATATATATGATCTATCTATACTGCATATATGTAATATAAAATAAACAACAAGTTAGATTTTAGCAGTAAACAATTGTGACTAACCCAGTAGTCCTTAAATACAGCTTATCATTTTGTTTTGCTGGTCTTGGAAGTATTCTTTTTTGGTGATGGTCTTTCAGAGTTAAAATATTAGGAGACACAGCAGTGAGGAGTTAACCCTCTGCAGACTTTTCTGTGTAATGATCTAAGGTCAGGAGGGACTGATTTAGAGTCTAGTTGAAATAACTTCAACTAAGATGCTGTAGATAAGGTTCAAATGGAAACAAATCTCCTAAATACTTCGTTTCTCAGAGACATTTCTATCAGCCAATCTGGACACTAGTGGGTGCTGGTGCCAAACCGTTGTCCTTATCCGGCCGTTCCACAGCGAGTGTGATCCCATCTGGTGTGGAGTGGATTCAAGACAGAGTGGCAGAGCTGAACCCGGACAAGAACTGTATCCGTACAGACAATGGCAAGGAGGTAACCAGCAGGGCTGTTGGGCCTTCTTGTGATCTGAGTGTGGTACAGCCATTCTCAAGCTTCACACCATCAGGATGGAAGTTGGCGCAGATGCCTGTGTTTGTATTTATATCTGTGTCAAAAGCTGCATGAAATGGCAGTGGATAGCAAATGGAATAGGTAGAAGGACTGAGTATTTTTGAATTAATAAACTAAATAAATAAGTATTTGATACAGTGGACCTCATTGATTAGTATAGAGTCTTGGGACTGAATTTTTGTTGAACAAATGCTATTTCTATGTATTAAAATAGCAGATGCATTTTTCCTTTCCTTTGAAGTAAGCTAGTATTTCTAACTGACATCTGGCTTTTCATAGGAGGTATTGGGAAATATCTACCCCAGTCACAGTTGGGGCATTCTTCCAGACAGTTAGGGCAGTCATGTGACTAATGTTTGTCCCAGCACTAAGGGGAAATGATGCCACCAGAGATGAGGTTCAGAAATGCTTAGCATTATTTAGAGGTTATCTTCTATGCTAGACCCACAAGTTTTTCAACAACTGTTTCTGCCATATTTGATGGATCAGTTGAGAGTACAATAGTGAGATTATAGGCCCAGTATCCAGCTGCCGTTTCATGTTTTCTTATCTGCTGCTGACCCAAGAATAGCAGCTGCAAGTCAGTTCTCTATTGAACTCACCCTTGCCACAGGCCTGTCCCAGAGCTCCCTTAGCATAGAGCCCATGATGCTTTATGGCACTGAGGATGTTACACAGAAGCCAAACCCTCCCCCACTTCAAAGACTACCCGTAGAGGATAAAGGTTACATTTTCTCCTTGCAGTCCTAGAATGAGTGAAAAATTCAGCAATGTTTGCTGAATGAGTAGATATACAAACACTTTCAGTTGCTTATGAAAAATAGAGTTTTATCAAAGGAGACAGACAATATAATCCACCCTGATCTGGACTCTGTGCCATCCAGAGAGTCAATATCTTGACATTCTTGTTTCTGTAGGAAAGCCAACCATTGAAGGGCATAGGGAGTGATAGGAGGACTGGGATCTGGGATGGTGTCCTAAAGGGAAAATGCAGAAACACTGTAATGGAAAGATATTTTTGCTTTACATATACCTTGGTGGATTTATCAAAGTATAATACTGATTGTTCGTAAGGAATGGGTGCAGACAAGCTTATGGGAAGGAGGTCATTAAGAAAGAATAAAGCCTACCTAGAAACCCCTCCCCCCCCAAAAAAAAAACAAGCTTTAAACCTTTTGAAGGAGCTTCCAAGCCAGCTGACCGAAACCCTAAGGAACTGCACAGCTTGTAGACATGACTTTTGAGCAATTGCAGATGGAAGTATAGACCTTACCAGAAGGCCTAATATGGACAAGTATTCTCATTTTGTACACGGAGTAGGAGTGGGGACAGGGCGAGGGATCCTGATGCTAAGAACCTAGTAAATCAGTGGCTAAACCCTTGCAAAACTCCAGGCTCGCCTACTAAATAAATGTCATGTAGTAATTTAGAAATAAAAGGGTGCCAACAAAGGTTAAAAGATGACAAACCCGCCTCCAGCCTGTGACTAAGCTGTGCCAGCTCACAGTGAACATGCAGTCCGTGTTTCCCTTCCTTTCTAAATGTTCTTTACAAAACAGCAACATCACTTCTCGAGCGTGTACCTGTGCAAAGCACTGCGATAGGGGCTTCACAGGTTTCTGCTCATTGAGTGCTTGAAACAGCTCAGCAAGGCAGGTACTGTTCCCATTTCACAGATGACGAATCGGAGACATGGCTTCCTTACACGTGTTTCCTGCACACCTTCCATGGCCTAGATGTCAGTCCGAAGACTGAGCTTACAATGATGATGACGAGCAAGACAAAGAGTATACCTCCTCCAGGAACTCAGTCTGGTGGGAAAGATAAGGGTTTCAGATAATCCACATGAGAGATTACTAAATCACAGCACGACAAGAGCCATCCAGGTTTGTCAGATTAAGGAAGGCTTGCCTAAAGGAGTCCTTTCTAAGTTAAGGGATGAGTAGGCATCATTTAGGGTTAGAGGCAGGAGCTACATGCAAATGACTTGGGGCAAGAAGGAAGTGGAGGCCTTGGAGGCACCAGAAGCCAGGGTGGCTGGAGCAGGAGGGTAAGGAGGAAACATTTAAGAGAAGAAATTAGGCTTGCAATGTAGAAAACAGACTCCAGATGCAGGAGTGTCAGAGACACAGCTGAGGTCATAGCAGTGCCTAAAAGTCCACTTTTCATCTGGTGTCTGTGGCTGGAGAAGGTAAACTAAGAATAGAATGGTTTGGTAAATTGAATCATGTTTGCTGAGGAACACTGATTAATTTATGCAGTCTGAAGAAGGCTCTCTAGGGACATGCTACAAAATTAAAACTTGAACTTAAATGAGCCCATCTGTGGTGAAAATTGCTAAGTGAGTAACAAGAATCATAAATCCAAAAGACTCAGACATAGTGGAGGATGGATTAAAACCAACAAGATATCTCCCACGAGATGCTATGTACTCATTTCTGATGCTGTCAGCCCATGGAGTGCTGTGCTCAATAAAGCCCTAGAAGAACACCCTACCAGATCTGCCAAGTTCTTCCCTAACTTCCAAACAACACCCTGCAACTTCCTCAACTTCTGAGCCTTAAAAGACACAAATGATACGTGGTCAGAACACCTACTGGGGCTCTTATTCTCAAGAGAATTAAAGTTGATAATCCTCAAGATAATGAACCCCACTATAGAGGACACTGAGGAACTTCTGGACCTCCAAGTGGTCTGCTCAATGAGGCAGGCCTGGTTGCACCTAGGAGCTATGTGTGTTATCAGGAAGAGGGTCCTGATAGGAGCAAAAGACTGCCAGGTAATCAAGCCATGTTGCTAGGGTTTATGAATGAAGAGTAATAATGTGCAATTTAATCTGGTCTCCTGGAGATATGGAGGGAAAGAAGGAAGCTCTGAGTTATGAGCAGAGGAACAGCAATCTATGAACCTTAAAAAATTTAGATAAAACATATGCACATATATTTACTTATATGTGCTTGTGTATATGTCTTTCTGCTTTTAGGTAGAAAGGTATATATTTTTAGATTTTTAGTTTTACTCTCTTCCAGGACAGGGAAGCCTGTCTTAGTAGAGAGTCATGTAGGCTGTGTGGAGAGTTGTGAATTGACCTTGAACTCAACATGAATCAGCACTGTGCTGCATTGAAACAGGCCAATACAACACCTAACTGGGAGAGAATAGTCCTGCTGATTCTAGGCATTTCTGTTGTGTTCCCATCTTTTCTTCCTGGGTACTTTGTGCATGATAATATTAATAACCCAAATGGTATTCCAAGTAGGCAAGATCCCAGACCCCAGACCTCTCGATACTCCCCATGCACTTGAATGGTTGGCTTCATTACAGATCCAAGATTGTCAAGGTATTGACTCTCAGTGGGCAGAGTAGATAAATCTGAAGTTTTTTTATTTTCTGTTAACTTAGATAATTAAAAAAAATATGCAACTAAAATATTCTTCCATATATTTATTTATACAACAAACATTACTGAATTCCTCGCTAGGTTTTAGGACTGCAAGGAGAAGACACAACCTTTATCCTCCGGGAGTGTTCTGTAAATTGAGGGAGGCCTTGCTTTTGTATTACATGCTCACTGCCATAAATCATCATGGCCTCTGTGCTAAGGAAACTCTAGGAGAGACCTGAGGCAAAAGTAAGGGGCACAGGGAAGCCTAGGCAGCCTGGAGCCTAGTCTCCTTTATGACAAAATGGGTCATTTTTAACAACCTCTAGGCTTCCCAGATAAAGTGGAACACTCTCAGGTGTTGGAGCCTACTCTTTTCAACTGGGGTTTGCTCAGTTTGCTTCCTGTCCTTTGCTTAAACTGAGATCAAGAGAATTTCCACCCTTGCTGGGCTCCTGGGTCTTATGTAAGTGTTTTCTTTGTTTAGCTATTTTTAAAGGATGTTCTTACACTTTGTATCCCTCTTACAGTTTCTCATTCCAATGTATCTTCCCCTTGATCCTAAACATGTATGTTCATTACCATGTATGTGGATATCTTTGTCTCCGGCATGAACAATCACAATACTTTTTAAAATCATTAAACATTAAGTGTAGACATAAATCATTATACATAAAATTGTATAACATACTTTTCAGGGATCTATGAAGGAAGTTTCCCAATTATAATATTGGTTCAGTTCATATTATAGATTAGATTCATATATTACTCATAGATCTAAAAATAATTGGCGATCTTTTGAGATCATGAAGTTGTTCTTACCCAGTACAATAAGAAAAACAAAAGGGTTGCACCAAGGATTATAACCTGTCATTCTACAGTGTGGTGCTAATTTTTGAGCATTAGTCTAACATTGTATATTTTTTGGTGTGTGTTGTAGATCTCCTACAAATATCTTATCATCGCTCTTGGAATCCAGCTGGACTATGAGAAGGTACAGTCTTCAGCTGTTGCTGTGTTACACCCTCCAGTGTATGCTGAGACAAAACTAAGATACAGTATTCTTTCTGTACATTTATTTGTAATAGGGGAATGATAGGGAAATGGTTCTAAGATGTCCCCCTGCCCCCAAATCTAGCTTATTTCTTAGAGTCTATTTATGATGCAAAAAGTCTTCTCTAAGTTTAAGCACAGTTCAGGTGTCTTGTGCCCTAACTGTGTATCTGGAAGGAACCAGCTCTCTCTGCACTCACAGGAAGCTGACCTTATTAGGCAGGGCTGAGCTGGCCACATAAAAGAAGTGGCCTTCCTTTGCAAATCAGATCTAGCTTGTGAATTCTTAAGCAGACTGAAACAGCAGAACACAGCAGCTAGTTCATCAGACTCTGGGAGAAAATTTAGGTTTTATTGTATAGAGACTTGAGTGTTTTGGATATGAAGTGACCAACATAATGTAAATGCTATTTAGAGGTTTCTTAGATGTGTCTCCAGTAAGCAAGGGGGAATTGTTCACTGAGAATTGTGAGATTCAAGTTGATTTTCCTAAAACACACTAGAATAATTCATTCATTTTTACAGTTCCCAGGAGCATGTTGAGGATTGTAGGCAAATAGTTACAGCACACAAAGCCTGGTGCTGCAGGTACATGATCCCACCTCAGTAGAGGTGGCCAGGAAAGATCTTTGGGGTGTGTTTATATTTGAAAAATCATGACATGCCCTGGGAGGTGAGGGTTTGGGGAGGGTGGTGGAGACATGTTGGGATGTGTTATATAAAGATTCTTTAGTGGCCTCTGTGCATTGTGAGGAGGGTGGAAGAAGTCAGGAAGGAGAGTTTGTAGCACCCTCTTGTAGTGAACTAAGAAACAACAGTTTTTAAAGGCAACCATTACTGTGGAATAATCGCTAGATATCAACAATGAGTTCCAACCATACCTGTGATATTACTCATATGCTTTCTTGTTCTGGACTGCTCCAAATTTACCCTTTAGGAACTGTACATCTATATACTGCCTAATCAGTTTTGGTAACTTATGTATGTGAAACAGTTGTAAGTAACCTCTAAGTTTCTTATATTTCTCTGATTGTATTTAATTCCAAAAAAAAGAGTATGGAACTATAGTGATACTTCCTTCACAGCTTCTGGTGAGGAAACTGAGGCAAGGGGATGTAACCTAACTGTGGCTAGCACACTACTGGCTACTCATTGTTTGAAAATTCTAGAAAACTTCTCAAGTGAATGTAAAGCTAAAAAGAAAGTGACCATTTGCAGATGTGAGATCCCTGTAAAGCCATGGGCAGGAATGTAATGGTCACTAGCAGACTGGATTTCCACTCTGTCCGTTGACGTGGACCATTTGTCTCTGCTCTTTCTCGTGCCAGCTCCACTGAGGGTCTCCAGTGAGCATGGTGTCCTGCTCACTGGTCTGTCTCATGTGACAGACAGGATTGTCTTTAGCTCCCTAGCACGTGGAGTACCTCTGTATTACCAAAGAGCATTTCTTCTCTTCCTTGATGATCATGTGTGCCCTCTCTGCTCCCACCTGTCTGCCCAGAGTTTCTTGAAAACAGCACTGATTGGTGAGGGAGCATAAACCACACCTCACCACACAGAACTTCCTGGAAGGACTTTGGCTGCCAGGTTATAGCACCCTTTCTCTTAACAGTGCCTTTTAAGCACAAGGTTACTTACTCAGTTACAGCACTGTTAAGTCGGAAAGACGAGACAGAAGCCAGGTCTTAAGTATTTCAAAGTCCATGCCTTTAATACCTTACTTTACTGCCTCACCAAGAGTTTGATCTGCACAACCTGAGAGGATAATTTCAGTCTTTTGTTATTGGCATCATGGATGGGCGGCTCTTGGTCCTGCCTATCTTTCTCAGAAAGGCAAGTGGTTTTCCTGAAGGCAGTTATGGCTGACATCCTGTCCCACTCTGAAGGTGAGAAGAGCAGCGCCCCAACTGGAGCCTCATGTTCAGGGAGGTGGGGGTGGGTTCTTCTAGGCTGAGCCCTTTCTGCAGCTTGACAGGTGGTGTCAGGGGTCACTGCTGTGGTCTGAACCTCTCATTCACCTGTGTGTTTGTACAGAGGTAGCTAATGGCACTGCAGTGTCTGAAGTGCTGTGGAAGTGACAAAGAACAAGGGCTCCAAAAGCATTTTGATAGATTTTTGTTTTTTTAAAATATGTAAATTTGCTTTAATCTCTGATAAATGGCAAATTTATCTGTACACCAAAAAAGAAATATACTTATTTCTTTTTTTAGTGTTGTTAATTAGATGCATAGTTATGGTTTTCATAATGACATCCTCATGTGTCTTTTCACATCCTGCCCCATATTAGTATGCCCCTTCCTTTCCTTAAATATTCCTTCCTTAGGCTTTCATGTCCAGTGTATTTCATTACTTCCCTTCCCCCCTTTCCCTCTCTTCTGACCTCTTCCTTTCCTCTTATGGTTTGTTTTCCACTTCCTTAATGTATACACACAGCCATTCCCACACACATTTGTAAATTTATAATATGCATATGAGAAAAATGTTATTTGCTTTTCTTAATTTGGTATATTTTGCTAAATATAATGATCCACAGCTATATTAATTTTTCTACAAATGTCATGATTTAATTTTTCTTAATGGCTGAGTAAAATTTTATTATCTATCTATCTTACACTTTTTAATCTATCTTTTAAAAAATACAAACCTGTTTCCTGCTACCAAGTTTTGTCCTTTTTGGACAGCAGTCTGTCTGCAGTTGGAGCAAGGGTTTTTTTTCATGCCAAGAGATAGGCTTTCCACTAATTCAACCATCTCACACTGGAGATTCTTCGATGCTTATCTTCTACTTGGAGTAGAATAGGGGGTGCTGTCAGGAGCTGATATGTCTCGATATAAAAAAAAAGAAAATCTTAATTTAAGATAACATCTTTGAATGCCATATTCTGCAGATCTCTTGGGGTTTTTGAAGATGCCCTATCCATCTCTTGTATTTAGATAAGCAAATGTTGCTTGTCTCTTAACAACTTGATTACTGAGTAGTTTAGAGAATATCTGTGATAGACTGTCATAGTAGCTAACAAAGTGACATGTTTGCATGACTAGGAGTTTGTAGCAGGGAAGTCAACAGCCTAGCTCTGCCAAGACAGGGTAGGTAAGTCCTTCATAATCCCTGCTCTACAACAAATGTCTGTCAGAGAAACAGGACCCAAAGGCTGAAGACTGATGCAGGAATGTATGGAGAGAAAATGGGAACTGTCCAGTCAGTCACTGGTATGTCATTTCTTAGTTTTGGAAGCTGCAGGCCCTGCACTTCCTATATAAGCAGATATATTTATCCCTCTCAGGTCTCTGAGGTGGTTGAAGAATAGAGTCTCATAGTTAAATTTTGAGTTGTTTAGGAATCAAGAGGGTGTTATAGATCTAAGAAGATACTCTTAAAAGTGTGTTGCAAGTTAGTATGAATGTTGAGTCAGATATAGACCTTTAAACTCATGGAGATGGCTAGATAGTAGAATGTTAAAGTCAGGTGCCAAATATGTATAAACTGGACATTGGGAAGGTATACTGGGCCACTTAACTCTCATAAATGTGGCATATTTATATCTGTTGTTTTGTATAGTATTTACTGTTATAAGAGAAGGAACCATCTGTTGGACTGAAAGGGGAAACTGCTGGGGGGAAGAGTGTGGAAGGGCGGGATAGGAAGGGGGAATAGGGAAGGGTTTGTGACTGTGATGTAACTTGAAGAAAAAAAATAAAGTATTTAAAAAAATTATGCACTAAAAAAAATACAAACCTGTGTGTGTTTGGTTGCAGATTAAAGGACTACCTGAAGGTTTTGCATATCCCAAAATAGGGTCCAATTATTCAGTAAAGACAGTTGAGAAGACATGGAAGGCTCTGCAGGACTTCAAGGAGGGCAATGCTGTTTTCACCTTCCCAAATACTCCAGTGAAGTGTGCTGGTGCCCCTCAGAAGATCATGTACCTATCAGAAGCCTACTTCAGGAAGGTGTGTCTCCTCTTCAGGACAGAGACGACAAGGGCAGATGTCATCAACTGAGCACTTGGCACAGTTCACTTTTATCCCTGTCATATGACCTTTATGATTCTAGAAGTTTTGTTCCATGTGAATACAGTCACATAGCTGGAGAGAGGGGGAGAGACCATCCACATGCACAGTCTCCCATAAAGCTGTTCTCATAAATTAGGAGAGGTTTTTCTATAGACTTAAAAACTATTGTTGCAATCATACTGTATAGTCAAAGTATTCTATATTTTTATATAGTCCTGTGTCACACTTTAAAACTGTGTATAAAAGTCCATTTGAAAACTATGTTAGTGATTGCTTAAATACTTTAGTATCTGTGATTAGGTAATTGTTTGTAAATTACACACACACACAATGTGTATGCTCTCATTTGTTTTCACTCAGGCTCAAGGTTACGTGCGTTTTTTGGCTCTTGTAACATGTATTTGCAAATATGCAGAATGCCAATTTTAAAGGTAAAAAATATTCCCATGGAATTTCATATTTTGTAAAGAGCCCCAGAACACAACCTACCTCTGTACTACCAAAGGCCATCCTATTTCTTCTCTCCTCTGATGTTCCTGTGTGCCCTCTCTGCTCCCACCTGACTGTCCAGTTTCTTGAAAGCAGCATTGATGAATGATTTTTTTTTTTTTTTTGCAATGAAGCCCAGGGACGTTTGTCCAAAGAACTTCCCATGTGTGAGCAAATGATTGCCAATGGCATATGCCTAGCATCAGGTAGTGGAAGCTATTTCTGCCCTCTCTGCCCTTTACTGAGACATGACATTCGGTTCACTGAGGCACGGTTTGATTGGGGCCATGGTAGGACCCAAAGCGACCTGTGCTTCTGTAATGGACAGGAAGGGAGAAAGTGAGGGAGGTTGATCTGAGGATTGAGGACTGTGTTCTTGGAACATGGCACTTGGCACGTGCTCCCATGAGCTCTGTAAACTTCAGTGATCCTGTGAGCTGGCTAGTTAAGACACAGCTATAATAATTGTTTCTGTTGCCGAGGAAGTTCATTCCAGCTCATGGGGGTTGGTGCAAGCTTTTGAAGGTCTATCAACTTAATCCGTGATAAAAATCTCCCTCTGGCAAGATCTCTACTGAGGGTTTTAATTCTGGTCTGGATAGAAAAAGGGAATGGTGGCTGGAGTGATTGTGTGGCTTCTCTCTTTCCTTTTTCTTAGACTGGAAAACGACCGAAGGCTAATATCATCTTCAACACATCTCTTGGAGCAATTTTTGGAGTTAAGAAGTATGCAGATGCCTTGCAGGAGATTGTCCGGGAGAGGAACCTCACTGTCAACTATAAGCACAACCTTATTGAAGTCCGAGCTGACAAACAGGAGGCTGTTTTTGAGAAGCTAGACAAGCCTGGGGAGACACACGTGATTCAAGTGAGTGGCAGGTTAAGCTGGTTGTCTGGAGGCTTATCTGGTGCTCTGAGCAGCAGATGCAGGAGAGGCAGCAGCACCTGCTCCTGGACTACCATCAGTACTTGCTAGGAAGAGCTGATGATGATAGAGCAGGAAAGGGAACTGAAAAGGAAAAGATGGGAAAGACTATGTTAGTAGGGAACCAGGAGGGCCTATCTGTGAAGTCAAGTGATTTTTTTTCTCATTTCTTTAACTCCACTTTTCCCAACACTCAAACTATTTCATTTCATTTTTATTGCCTGGAGAGTTTATGGAGTGACCTCAAATGCAAGGGCCTGTGAATGTCTCAACCTTTGGTGTGTGAGAAAGAGCCCTGCTTGTGAACGGAAAGGAAGGTATGAGTTGTTCAACACAGACAGTGGTGTTTTTGTTTTGTTTTGTTTTAGTCTGTGGAAGAAGCCGTCTTTACACATCTTTCACCTGTGCAAATACCCAGCCCTTAAATCCCTTCTCAAGGGACTTACCAGAGCCACCACCTTCCTCAGGAAGATTCCAACCCGTATTGGACGTTCTTGGTCTTGGGCATTTGTGTCTTTTCTCACAAAGTGGGAATACTGCTTTGGTGGAGGAATTATGAAGATTAAGCACAAGATGCAATGGTATTGGAGAATATTTGTCCATACCATTCTGGCAGGAGCAGTCAGCAATGAGAAAGCGTGACATACTCACGTTGCACTCTGTAGCAAATGACAAAGGTTTTCATAAAAATGAATTTTGAATGAACCAAAGATTAGTCTTCTAAACATCAGAAATTTAAATTAGAACCCATTTAGCTTAAGGTATTTCTAAAACCCACTGCAGCTTTTTTTGGGTGTTGTTCTTAAACACAGTACATTAACTATCATTAAAAATGTTACTAATGGCTCAGAGGGATACTTTAAAATCTTCTATTTGAAATATCCTCAAACTTAAAGAAATTATAAAAATGAAACCAGCAGAAATAAAGTTGTTTATGCCTATAGCTAGATTCTATACAGAATCTTGTAGCACTTGCTTTATTATTTGATTTCCCCTCAATCTCTATGTGTGTTAATTTTCCCAAATACAGATTACATTCATGAAGAATTATTCTCTCTATCTCTAGATAAACTTCCTAAGATAAGGGTACTTTCTTATATAACCACAATAGTTAATCAGCCTAGTAAATTTGGCACACACATGATATTTTTATCTACTACATGTATCCAGTTTTGTTGATTGACCCAGTAGCTTCTTCGGCATTCTTCCATCTCTAGTACAGTTAGTCTGATGGCTTTTTTTTTTTATTTTTTTTTGGTTTTTCGAGACAGGGTTTCTCTGTATAACAGCCCTGGCTGTCCCAGTCTGATGGCTTTTTAGCCTCCTTTAATCTGAGGCACTTCTGTAGTTTTACTTTGTCTTCTATGACCCCACCATTTTAGAACAACAAAATTTTTTTCTCTGCACTTTCTCAAAAACAGAATGGTCTTTATTTCTGGTGATGAGTTTTGCTTTATGAGGATTGCATACCAACCCGGTGGTCTAGGAAATCGCATTTGCAAGCACATAAGGCTCTTCATTGGAGGTTTGTTCTGGTCTTTTGTCCAGATGCATTCTAGTTTATCTACAGAATTACCATTCTCTTTCTTATTTGCTAATAAGAAAGTCATTAGAGAGACATTTTCAGGTCACACATGCACTCTTTTCTTTAAAGTTTCACCAACTTAGTACTCACTGATGACATTCTTCTTCCTTCTTTCTTGCTTTCACTGTGATGATTACAAAATGAGTTTTTAAAATGTTTATTTATTAGTTGAAGTTACATCTCCATCACAGTCCTTTCTCTCCACCCCTCCCGGTCCCATCCTCCCACCCTCTCTCTCCTCTCCCACCTGTCTAACTGCTTTGGAGTGGGTTGCCCCTACATATCAGCCCCCCCCCCACTTCAGTTCAACAGTCATATGAGGGCTAAGAGCTTCCTCTCTCACTGGGGGCCTACATGGCAGCACCACTAGGGCAAAGTGTCCCACTAACAGGTAACAAATCTATGTCTGTTTCTTTTGGTGTGTGTGTTTGTTGTAGGATAGTTATCTTGTACTATATGACTAAAATCCAATTATAAGTGCCTAGATGCCATGTGCATCCTTCTGAGTCTGGGTTAGCTCACTCAGGATGAGCTTTTCTAGTTCCATCCACTCAACTGCAAATTGCATGATTTCATTGTTTCTGTTAGCTGAGTAGTATTCCATTGTATAGATGTACCACAGTTTTTTTTTTATCCATTGGTCGGTTAAGGGACATCTGGGTTGTTTCCAGTTTCTAGCTATTACAAATAAGGCTGCTATGAACATAGTTGAGGAGATGTCCTTGTGGTTTGGTGAGGAGTCATTTGGATGTATACCCAGGAGTGGTATGGCTGGGTTTTGAGGTAGAGCTACAAAATGATTTTTCTTTTTTTTTTTTACTCCAGAATTTCATCCACACTTAGCAGTAAGCACTTGGCATTTTATCAGCCAGCACCTTTCCTTTTATAGTTATCAATAAATTACAGGTATGAACTCATGGCTGCTCATTTTATCTAACGTTTTATCATTCATTAATGCTCTTATAATTATTTTTGTTGTCAGATTGTCCCAGATTTGGTCAGAAGCCCCTTCGAACTGGCTTCTTGGTCCTTGTGACATAGTCCTTCACTCTTTCCCCTAACACTTTTGTGCCGTCTGCTGTCATACTTTGTCTTGCCCCAGATCAGGGCCTTCACTCTGAACAGGTCTCATGAAGCAGTGGGCAAAGGGTCCCCTGGGGTGCTTGTGGGTGCTAGTCATCATTTTACACAAGTTGCTGTTGATAGTTTTTGCTCTCCAGTTTTTTAGGCTTTAGGAAGTTGTGAGTTTTGGAAGGCCCTTCCACCTGATTTTTTTTTCCTTTTGGAAAACAAGTGAGCAAAAAATTACAAATTTTATATAAAGCATATGTGAATGAGCTTCAAAATATTAGGCTCCCCCATACCTTCTGTTGGCGGGACCTGGGCTTGGTATAGGCAGATCATATCAGCCTGAGAGGGCAGCTGTTTAGTTTCTCATCATCCTCCACAGTAGCCCAGGAGGTCTTGGAGAGCATATGGATTGTTATAATCAGTAGTGCACAGTGCTCCCTGAAGTAATTATGATGTATAAAACGAGGAAGACAGAGAAAAGCTTGTGGGATGTAGACACTCTGAGAAGATGTAAATTTGGATGCTCTTGTTTTGTGTAGTATGAAATGCTTCATGTCACACCACCTATGAGTTCACCAGATGTCCTCAAGACGAGCCCTGTGGCTGATTCTGCTGGCTGGGTGGACGTGGATAAAGAGACCCTGCAGCATAAGAAATACCCAAATGTGTTCGGCATTGGGGACTGTACTAACCTTCCAACTTCAAAGACTGCTGCTGCAGTAGGTAAGATAACCAGCTCTGATTTTTCTCTCAAAGTGATGTCTCCTCAAAGTACCATGAACACAAGAACAGAAATTTAGCACAAACTTAATTTTAATAATATTCTATTTATAATGGAGGAAAAAACTTTTGTGACCTAGAATTGACTTTGGCTTCTCCAAGGCAGAATCAAGTCACCAACAAAGCCGGTGTTGTATGGAGAAGAAAGTAGCTTTTAAGGGCTTTGCCAAAATACCAAAGCAGTGTCCTCACTTGTCACATAGACTGTTTTCAGGGCAAGAAGGACCTGAAAGAGGGCGACACTTTCCCAGCTTGCTAAGTTCCACTCTTTTTCTGATTGTCATGCTCATGTCTCTGGCACTGCCTTGATACTAGGCAGGTTGGCTATTTTTCTTCTTCCTAAAACACTGTGAAGCTAGGGAGGCATTTGTTTCCCTAGGAAACACATGCAAGTCAATGAAAGCTTGCAGACCAGAAAATTGTTCTGTACAGACAAGCACAGCAGAGCATGCACTGATTGGTACAAGATTAAGGCCTCAGCCTGGAAAACTAAATCTCTTTACCTGGATGTTCTGCACTAGCAGTGATGGGGAGAGTGGCCTTTTAGACTCTGCCCTCTACAGAGAGGAGCTGTCTCCTGTGGTTGCCATAAAACATGGACCTCCCTCCTGATGGATGGTAGCATTTTGTGTGAATTCAACACCTTTCTATGAGATCTACCAAATGTCTTTTTCATTATCAATGATATATATATATTTCCCATCTCTTTAATTTCAAAAATCTTAACTAATGGAAAAAATGCATGTTTGTACTCTTATATGTTTTTATGAGTCATTTGAAAGTAGTTGAGGGATCATGATACTTGGCCTTAAATAATTTAACCTGCTTTTATTTAAGAACATACACATCCCTACATATCTACAGGACCTTTATTATGTTCAGGAAATTTAACATTGTGTAATGAAACCATCTCACATACAATCCAACTCCTAGTTTCTAAAAACATCTTTTGTAGCCTGTGAGGTTAGTTTGCCTTGTCTTTGGTAAGGCTGGAATTCATTACTTAGGTAAGGTGGGGCGTGTCTGCTGCTTTTTTTCATCACAAAAATATATTTTAAAATGTGCAATTACATATATTTATTTGTTTATGGGCATGCATCCATGGAGGTTAGAGGACAGCTTGGAATTGGTTCTTTCCACCCAGTGTGTGGGTTCTGGGAATTGAACTCAGTTCCTCCTTCTTGGTGGCACTTTTGCCTCCTGTGTGTCATTAGCACATTTTTCTCTTGGTAACTGATGGATAGTGTGTGAGGTAACACTTTTAATTTATATCCACATTGCATGTATTTCTGTGGTGGAAATACCTGTTTTGAGAGGTCGGATTGCCTGGCTTTTAGCCTATGCCAGACAAAGAAATATTAACTCAGTGTTTCAGAAACAGTTTTAGGTATGACTGAACAAACGTTATCAAGTGCAGTCTTACATCCAGGCCTGCCGTCCATCTGGCTGACCTCTACATTCCTCAGCCATGTAAGCAGCATCCCCGTTGTTTTTACGTCTGCCTTCTTGCAACTGTGTTCTAGTATGTAATTGCTTCAAAACTTACTGGAAAGTCTACTTATACTTGAGTTGTTTTCACCCTTTTTTTTTTAACAACCCTGCAGTGAATGTTCTTCTTTGTAACTTCACATAAATATTTGCTTGTAATTTTAGTGTCTAAGTAACAATGACTCTAGCTTTCCCCAAGTATTTCTCACTGTCTTCCCTACTCAAACTCCCTGAATGTCTCATGCAACACCTGCACATATCCCTGCTTGAGCCTACTTGCCTTCCAGCCTCTGTCTAGACCACTGTGAGCAAGGCCACACTTTTCTATGCTGAATGTGGCTTCCCAGTGGCTTATGCCTCTTTCTTTGCCTTTATGGCAAGAGACTCTTGGGCAAAACAGAAGGAGACTGTAATAGAGGGAGGAAACACAGCTAGCCTCTGCCCACACACCAACACTCTTTCAACCTTGCTTTTGGGTGTGACCACTTGCAAGCCTAGTCTCTCTGCAGTGGCACCCATAGCTAGTTTTACTCCGTTGCCATTGAACTTGGCACCCTACACCAGGGAACTCCTCATGTATTCTCAGTGGAGTTTCCAAGCTCTTTATGCCCACCATGATATCGAGTTCCCCAAAAAGGGGGCAGGATCTTTGTCAGCAATGGAGATAGCCACTTAATAGTTTCTTTCAGTTGTTCACTTCTAGAGCAAACAAGATCATGTTTTTTTTTTTTTTTTTTTTTTTTTTCTAAATTTGGCTGCCAGTAAACTAGAGTTTTCAGGGAAAATTAGTCTGTGGCCTATCTTTGAGTAACTGGTTAAGAATGGTTTCTGCAGGTGAACATTTGTGCAGTTCAGTGGTACTCTGTTTCTTTCACTCAATCTTAAAAAATATTCCATTGTTCTACTAATGAGAATGAGTAGACTTACATCATAAGTATTCTCTGAGTTGTATCAATAAAGTCTTTTGTGGAAATGTTTTTTTCTCTCTACTCTTGCCATATATATATATTCCAGATCTATATGCACAAATATTATCTATCTATCTATCTATCTATCTATCTATCTATCTATCTATCTATC
>CAJQZJ010032702.1:5223239-5240006 GCA_907164525.1 Lophiomys imhausi | reverse complement strand
ATCTATCTATCTATCTATCTATCTATCTATCTATCTATCTATCTATCATATTTCTATCTGGCTTGTTCTCAACCAGACAATACTATAGAGAGAAAAGCCCAGTATTTGTCAGAGTGGGTATGGCTGGGGATACCAATCTAGGATGTCTATGAACAGAGATACAAGGTGCCATAGAACATGGCACCCAGACCAAAGTGACAGCTGCCAATCTTCAGGAGTTGGGGGAATGGAATTGGGATGGGCCACCCTTATCATCCTATTGGAAAGAGCTGGGTCCTTAATTTCAAAATAATAGTGGTAGCTGTGTGGTCTTTGGTGAGTTGAGGGGCCCTTCTGATAGTCAGAACTTCAAATAAAAGGAAGAGTCATGTTCTGTTCACAGTCTAGAGGGACAGGGATGGAATCACCATTATCTGTTTCATATTAATGTTATATGCAAATGAGTTTTCATGGAAAACTGATGCTCAGACTTCCCATTCTCTTATAGCTGCCCAGTCAGGAATCCTTGATAGGACAATTTCTCTGGTTATGAAGAATAAAACACCCACAAAAAAGGTTTGTATGCCTATGGGAATTACTGCCTTATTTGCTGGTTTCCCTTCTGTATGAAGGTAATGGTCTTCCATAATTCTGGTACTTTCTTATTAGTTTATTCCATATAGGGACTTTGATTTTTGTCTTTAGTGTATTTTTCATTACATAATTTTCATTTTTGCAGTAAAAAAACTAGAACACACACACAAAGAAAACATTGCAATCACTTAGAAAATAATAAATTATAAATTTTCTATATAGTACCATGGCACATAGTACTTTCTTTCTCATTCTCACAATTTCAGTATGATGGCTACACCTCGTGTCCGCTGGTGACTGGCTACAACCGTGTGATTCTTGCCGAGTTTGACTACAAATCTCAGCCCCTGGAAACCTTTCCCTTTGATCAGAGTAAAGAACGACTTTCTATGTACTTCATGAAGGCTGACGTGATGCCTTTCCTGTACTGGAATTTGATGCTAAGGTGGGTGCCTCATCTGGTGACTGTGCAAAGGACACTCACTTGTGCAGGGCTAGGGGGTGCTGTTTCAGAGGGTCCTTCCAGCTTCCACTCAAAGCAGGACTTGCTAATTGGGCCTACTCTAAGGTGCCATTTCTCAAGAATCAGTGGTAGTCATTGAAAGACTCTGAGCCGCAGCCACACTTGGGAAAGAGAGCTATCTTAGGTAACGGGAAGGTTTGGAATATCTCCCACTTGTGGTAGAGTGCCCACTCTTTTCTTCATTCTTGGGAGGAATCAAGTCTTCTGTTTTCCATTCTCTATTCATTTTTGGTTCCTAGATAAATTAGATAAATAATAATGCTAATGATAATACTATAATAAAAATCCTTTTCACATGCCAAGTACCTTCTCATCTGCTACCTTCCTTTGGTTTTATTATGTTTGAAAAAATTAAAAACAACTAGGAGAACAGAGATAGACTCTAGTTCTGACCTACTTTTGAATAATGTTTCTACCACTTACTGGCTGAGTAAGTTGATTAGACTATGTTTAGTTTATTGTCTGAAAAATGAAAATAACATCCAGGAGACAGGCAATGATAGGTATTCAGTAGGTAGACTACTACAAATTAGTAACTCCTCCTTTTTGCTAAAAAAAAAAAAGTTTTTTGACTTTTCCAGAAACGATGATATTGGTAAGTCAGGATATCTACACCAGCGGTCCTCAGTCCAGGATGATTCTGGGGACATGTGGCAGTATTTGGAGAGAGTTTTGGTTGTTGGAAGGATGCTGTTGATATCTAGTGAGCAGAGCTGTGGGATACTGCAGTGCACAGGGAAGCCCCTGCGATAAGAACCCACTGGGTCCTAGGTGTCAGTAAGGTTGAGAGACTCTGCCCTCCTTTGAAGTCATGAGGTAAAACAAAGCAGACAGCAGTGTGCTTATAGCAGCAACTTCATGGGTATCTGCTGAGTTGAGCATGCTGGGCTCATAGAAGTTCAGTGTGAAAGCTAGGACTCAAGGGGAGGCTGTTCCAGTCATGTGATCCTTCCCACCTCAGTAGACACGACTTGCCATGTGCTAACAGGCATCCCTAGTGACTTCTCATAACATGGTGTTGGCTGATGTCACCTTGCTCCTTTTGTCTTCATGGCCTCTCTGTGTTGTTTCTTACAGAGGATACTGGGGAGGTCCAGCCTTTTTGCGAAAGCTGTTTCACCTAGGTATGAGTTAAAGATGGCTCAGCGTTTGCTCTCCTTGGATGACTACTAGATCAAATTCGCAGTTCCTGATTGAGTATGACGGACATGAAGGACTCACCCTGTAAGGAGCTTCTTACTGGATATGGTGACCTTTCTAGACCTCTGAATAGCTGGCATGTGGACAGCCCAGAATGGGCTTGATTCTTTGGAAATATTCAAATGAAATGGTAGACTTCTATTTTCTAAATAAAACTTTGTCATTGATTGACTTATATGAGAAAGTATCTTGACTAGTTGGAATGGAAAAGCTGCAGCACTTGGGGAGAAGCTGGTATTGGGGCGATAGCATTCTTGTTGTCCACCTGGTGTGTCCAACTTACAGCTGGCATTGCTTTACAGAGCCTGAGCCACTGAACAGAATGATCCCACAACAGTATCTTAAAGTCTGTGTCACAGCCCTACACACTTCTGTTTACGACTCTTGCTGTAGGAGACAGCATGGAGATCCAAGAGCCCAGATGCCTCCCCTCAGGTGCCTCAGCACTGTCTGAGCCGAGCCTGTGCTTTTCCAACCAGTCACAGGCACTATGGGTTACTAATCTCTGCCAATTCCTTTGGATCTAGGGTCCTCTACTGGGCAGTTTTGGCTCTGGGAACCCTATCAGCTTAGCTGAATCTAAGGTTTTTCTTTTCCTCTCTCATTAGGAGTACCACCCACATCATAGTCTGAAGGTCAGCCTTACCCCTTTCACCTTCTTTTTCCTCTGTGCTGCAGGGAGTTTCCTTTACTAAATTTCTTGTTTACCTAATTCTCTCATGGTACCAAAGTTTCCCAGAGAACTTACATATATGCAGTGATGTTGGATTTAAAGAATTCCAGTGCAATGGTTGACTTTTGGCTCAATTCAATCCCAGTTTGGCCAATAACATGGTGAGTGAATTTGCACTGGAAACAGTTCCAGTTTGTTTGAAGCTTAATAATAGCTCTGAAATAATTTGCTCCCAATCAATTGATTGTAGAAGTGTAGTATCAGTCTAGAATTTTAAAGGCATGCATATTTCATATTCGTAAATGCCTTAGATTTCATAACACTTTAGGACTCAAACCCTTTTATGTGTTATCAAGTCTCTCTGGGTTCCTGGAGTTCTCTTTATGACTCTAGAAACCCTATTTAGACATTTATTCATTCAACAATTATTTACTGAACACCTACTAACTGCTGAGCACTGTTTTGAGCCTGGGGGAGGGATGCAGTGAGGAAGCAGAATGATAAGGACTCTGCTCTCATCTTGTGGCCCTTGTGATGGCTTCTCTCTTGGGATGCCAGGGAGCTTGCTGAGTTAGACATGGCTTGACTTGGGAGGACGCTTCCCTTCAGACTCAGGGGAGATTTGAACACCACCCTAGCAGGAGGCCCCAAGCTGATGGAGGGGGAGACATTCCCCAGAGTTGACCACGCATCAGTGACTTTCTTGCTTAACACCTGTTCCAGCCTAGATGTCAGGGGCAGTCCTTTCCCTCTCCAGGATGGCCCTATGTGGACAATAGGTGGTGACTATTGGACAACATCCTGATCCCAGAATGGCCAAGTCCTGCTACCCGTGTTGCTCAGAGCGGGCTGGCCACTCACCTTCTCCCCATCCTGTGGTGCACAGGAAACAATCTGAGAAGGCATTGTCTTGTTAAGATCTCTAGCTGAAGTCAGAGATTCCCGGGCCCTCCTGGAATCCCTGGAGCCTGCCTGTGCACTCTTGCAGGACTGTGAGTTCACTCCAGATGATCCTTCTCCACAGGCTCTAGGAAGACCTGGGACTGACTTCCCTGGATGTAGCAAGAAGTGCTAGTAAGAGAGGCGTGATTCCTAGTAATGACTGACCCGCTGGGCGGAGGAAACTTGAAATCCTTTACAGACTTAGCAAAGCCTCATTGGTCTGCTTATGCTAATGCATTCTGAATAAAACCTGCAAGCAGGGAACTACTTCAGAGATCATGTACAGAAGTGTAAGTTATTACCACTGCTGTGGGAGCAATGAACCCTATTGGTCCGCACATTGGTCTCCAGCTTTCAGTATCCCAAGCTGGAGAAATAACAACTGGAGCTCAATTCTAGAAAAGTTTAGCCTCTGATAGCTTCTCACTTATTCACAAACATGGGGCTGGTCAAAGAAGAGGGTGTTTTTGGAGTTGTCTTTAAATCAGGAGTAGGATGCAGGAAGAGGAGCATGAGGCAGTGGTGCAAGAAGAGGAGCGTGAGGCTCGGCATGGGGCAGGGGTGCAGGTTTCTTTATGGGTAGTGTAAAGTACTGTAACTAGGTCACAGTTTAGGGAACACTGGGGTATGAGGAGGAGGCTGGGCTTCAGTCAGCTAGAGAAGACCAAGGTTTGAGATTTAGATTTTGTTCTTTTGTATAATGCATGTGAAAGTTTTCTTCATATTTAAGTTTTGTAGAAAATGTAAAGAGCAGAGACAACACCAAGTAATGACACTAAACAGCAGGTAGGTGTCTCTCTATCAGCTTAATATTGCAAATAATGTTTAGACAGAACAGGTTATATTGAGGAATATATATGCATATACATGTACATCTGTGCATGCAATAACAATTAGTGAAAAAAGAGGCCGTGAATTTGAAGGAGAATGGGGAGGGGTATATGGGAGGCTTTGGAGGGAGCAAAGGGAAGGGAGAAATGATATAATTAAATTATAATCTCAAAATAAATTTCAAAACAAATTACTGTTCTTTTTGAGGGAAGTGGATTTTGTAATGCAATATGTAAAAGTGGTTCATGTCATTAAAAATGTATTGGAGAGCTCTGATCTGATTTAATTATTTTTTTCCCTGTAGTTCTGGGAATTGAATCGAAGGCCTTATGCATGTCAAGTAAACACTCTACCACACCAAGCCACATCCCCAGCTCTCTGATCTGATTTTTTCCTTTATGCCTTAAGACCATATGGCTTTCATTCAATATAGACTTATTTTGATCATCTCAGGGAAGGAAGAAACATGAAAAATTGTTTAGGTAAGATGAGGCTTTCTGATTAGGTTAATAAAAATTAGATGTATCTTGTTTGCTTAACTGCCATGTAGTTAAGGAAAATGAGTGTCTATACAATGGAAGATTTTAAAGTCAGTACTATGCAGTAGATAGAACTATCCCTTGAAGTTGGGAAAAGAGGAGATGGAGTCAATTTTTTATACTAATATTGATTAACTTTTTCGCATTTATTAACATGTTTCTCTCTCTCTCTCTCTCTCTCTCTCTCTCTCTGTATGAGTGCCATGGCACATATATGGCGGTCAGTGGAATCAGTTTTCTCTTTCCGCCATGTGGGTCCTGGAGATCGAACTCAGGTGGGCAAGCTTGGCATCCCACTGAGCCATCTTATCAGGGTATCCAACAAACTTCTCTTCCAACCTGTATGTGCATGCCCTGGCACACGTGTGCATTTGTTTGCTCCCATGTGTGCTGTCACTCTGTCTCCACCCACTGCCCCAGGAACCCATCAAGTGTGATCTCTATCAATAGTCTCTTCTGGTCACAGGGGCTCTTGGTGGGCTTTCTGCCCAAACCAGTGATGTAACGGTGTAAGAGGATGAGGACAGGTCAACGTCCCCTTGGCTTATTTCTGTTCCTAGCAGTGAACATTCCCTGCGAGAAACTGGAGGGCCTGCCTCAGAAATATGCTTGGTCATTATTCTTCCTGATCCACCTCCATGAACTCTGCCTAGAAATGCCTGGCTGGCCAGATTCAAGCCATGTCAAGCTGTGCATCTCACCTGTTTTTCTTGGTTGACTGGTCGTTCCATGAGTGCTGCATAGAGGGTCCCAACTCCCAGTCACAGGAGACGTCATCCCATCTCCCCAGTCCTCCCTCCTCAGTGTCTCCAGATATGCAACATGCTTTTGTGTCTTGACCTTTCAGCTGTTAGGATGCTCCATCCCGTCTGTGCAGCAAGATTCCATTTATTGTTTAAGATACCTTCCAAGAGCTAATTATAGGCTAGAAAGAGGTCCTTGTCTTCATCCTCAGGGCATCATCCTTAAAGTGCTGCTCATCTTGATCCCAGTCCAGAGAGCATGGGCATTGCTTCTCAATAACCATTCCTTACAAAAGTGAGATGGTACAAGGAGTAGTGATCACCACCACACATGTGGTGTGAAGGACTGTTTCTGTTCACTGAAGCCTCATACTTATGTATAAGGCATTTATGGAAACCTCAGTAGCACAAATGTCTATTTTTCTTCTATGACGAGACATGATGTTTGGGAGATAAATTGCTGAATCTGTAAGCTAGAATTGTACACAGGGCAACAGTGGGATCAAAACTAACTTGTTAAATAGGACTGTTTTGATGTCCTGCTGGTGCTGGAAGGAGAGCAATGCCATTCCCTGAGCAGCTGAGCTTGCCTGGTCTTAATCACAGTGAGTCATGGTCGATGGTCAAGCACTTTGAGGCATAGAGCTGGTCAGGAGCTTTGCACACAATTTCTTATCTCATCCTGAGGACCTCAGTGAGGGAAAGCCTGTGTTTTAGAGAGTATCCCTGGCTGAAAGGAAGTAACTTGCCCAGGTGTAGGAGGACTAAGGTCTGCCATTGAGCAGAAACAAGGCCTGCTGTTAAATAGTGCATGCGTGGCTGGGCTTCCACGTGCAGCTGACCTGAGAGACCTGCCCCTGCATGCCCTGCCCGTGCATGCCCGGCTTGAGACCTGCCTGGAGATTGATGAAGCCACACCTGGTAGTGAGACATGAGCCAACAAGGAAGAGTAGCAGCAGCCTGCAGTTCGGGAGCCAATGGGACCCTGGGTGGAGGTTATAAAGGGAACCCCCTCTTTTGCCTCTTACGGACTCCTGGAAGCTGGGTCTTGATTCGGCACCAGCTCATCCCTGCCCCCAAGAGTCCTGGGCATGGGTCCGGACAACACCCAGGTCATGTGACTAGGATGTGACAAAGTCAGGCCAGAGCCATACAAACATTGTCTCTCTTGGGCTAAAGGCTTTGCCTTTCCATTAGGGTGCCTTTGATGAGTGTAAATGACACACAAATACCTTCTCTCCCCTCCTTTCCTTGTTAGCTTGTTTAGTTCAAAGGACTGGCACCACTAAGAGCTGGATGGGGACATTTCTAGAACTGGAAATTATGCCACTTCCAGTCTAAGAAGGAACAAAACTTTTCAATTTAAGAGTCTTGTAGAAATCTGTGCTGTTTGCTCTAATATTAAGCAGAATGAAGCTAATGCTGAGGGACCTTTGTAAGCTGTGGCTGGCAGGTCACATGGAGTGTGTGTGTGTGTGTGTGTGTGTGTGTGTGTGTGTGTGTGTGTGTGTACAAACTCACAGTTAACCTCCAGGCCTATTCTGGATTATCACTGGAACTGGTACCATTTAGCTCCATAACCACATTCACCCTAGCATGTCTGCTCCCTGTATGAGTGTCCCAGTGCTATCTGTCCAAATTCATCTGCTTGCCAAAGAGTATCAGGTTTAGCCTCTTCTCATGATTCTGTCTGTGACTAGCCACTCTCCACTCTGATGAGCACTTCATTAAAAAAGTGATGGCTTTTAAACTTTCTTTTTTTTTAAATTTATTAATTTTTCATATGATATATTTTGATCATATTCTTTCTCTGCCCCAACTCCTCCCACTCAACATTATTCTCTCTCTTCCAAAACAAGAAAACCAAAACCAAAAATGAAAATTAAATGAAAGACCTTTAAGACAAAAACCAAAACAAACAAACAAACAAAAACAAAAAATAAAATGAAGCATAAACCCCATAAAAACAAAAGAAAACATGGAATCCATTTTGTGTTTCATTAAGCCATTTTAAGTACATTGATTGCCCCACCATATTTTAGGCATTTGGAGGACAAAGCCCCTGTCTCCCTCTAGTGCAGAAGCCTTTTCCATGCATGTGTTGGGTGATGAAGCTGGTGACTCCATAGCCATGTTCTAAACTTGGTAGTGTAAAACTGTAAAAATTAATGAATACATGGCCTTCTCCTCTGTGGTGAGACCCTGACCTCACTCCTTCTGGAAACCTTCCACAGAACTCAGTCCTTGAAAATATCAAAGCTTGCATAGCTGGCGGATTTGTTCAGACTCCCCTCGGATCCCTCACCTACACTCCCCACTTGTGTCACCACCTAATTTAACATACTCTTTGTTCCTTTATCACCACCTGTGGCTGTTGCCTGGCAGGCTAAAAAAAGCTACTCCTTGGTGCCCCCACCTTTTTGTAGCCGCTTGTGTAAAGGGCCCAAGAGTCATTTTATGGGGTTCATTCCTCTACAGAGGAGTCGAACCTTGGCGCATCAGCTTAAATAAACCTCTTGTCTATTACAGTGAATCGGGGGCATTGGTGGTCTCTGGGCGTCAGGATTCAGGGAGCCCCCTCGCGGGTTCAACAGTAGCACACCCCAACAAGCTTGTCAAAGCACAGCTTCCCAGCTCCTCACCAGGAGGGTCCCTGTAGCTTGGCTTGATCAAGCCTGTGTAATGTGAGTGAGTGGCTGCCATCCACCTGCATCAGCCTCTGTACTGATGCCTCATATTATTACACTCCTTGGCTCATACAGTGGGGACAGGGGAGGGGGCACCTTTGACACTTGGAGAAAAGCATTGTTGGTAGGGCCAGCTCCGCCTTGCTCTTGAGTGTTTTTCAAGCATGCTGATGAGGAAACCCACCCACTGTGAGGACAGCTGGGAAGGAAGTTATGAACTGCATCTCTCCAAGTCCATTCTGTATGCAGGATGTGGGGCTGGAGGAGCTGTGTTTCTAAAAGCTCTTAAGGTGAGTTGGTGCTCTCCAAGGTTAGGAAGCCCCCTGGGGTGGTAGGAGGATGCCACACAAGCAGAGGGAGCCAGGCGTGGGTCCCAGTGACACAGCATTCCATCACAGGCGGGGTGAGGCTCTTCACTACTGATTTGCTCTTTTGTACTATTTTCTTATTCATAAACTTGAGGTCAAGATATCAAAGGGGATAAGTGTATGAACCATTACTGAACATGCTAATATATGTAAAGCATGTAAAATAGTGTCTGAATTTTATGAGAGCATTGTAGATCATTAGCCATGTTTATGCAGATGATATTGCCATTATTAACAGAATTGCAAAGCATCATAGAAGTGATGTGAGATCCAAGGACACATCTGATTTTTTTGTATTCATTGGCTCTTCCAGACCCCTGGTGGAGACACAACTCCATTCCCCTCCCTTTCCTTCTCCACTTCCTCTGGTATCTGAAAGTTACAAAAAACTGTAAACACAATATAACACAAAGAGCAACTTTACTCAGACAGACTTTACTCATATTTACCTATTGGAACATTTCATTTTATGACATGTCCAGTATGGCTCCAGGGGCTTAGACCAGACTGGGCTGATGGGGGAATGAAGAAAAGACAAACATGGACAGATACATAGATGGAAAGCGTGGATTGGGTGGTGTGGACTTTCTACTGGAGAATCTATGCACCCGGGAAGAACAGTGTTCATTTTATAGAGTTGAACAGAGAGAGAAAGGGGGGCAGGGTACTGAACACAGTTGAACGAGGAGGCGGGGTTATGACACATAGCTAAACAAGGAGGCAGGATTAATACACACATCTAAACAAGGAGATGGGGTTAAGACATATAGATAAACAAGGAGGCAAGGTTTATGGCATACAGCTGAATCAAGGAGGCTGGCTTAGCTCTATTATCAGTAGGAGCATTCTCTATAGTGGAGAAGCCTTCAGGCTGTGAACATCCAGTGGGGAGAATGACATGATGGCAACATGCACACACTGTCAGTATCCATGCACAGAGCAGAAGGAATGGATTTGCCATTTCCCTCTGAGTTCTTGACATGGCCCTCCCTATGACAACAGCACATATCCACTCAGGACTTCAGTCACTCAGAGATTCCCCCACTCCCTGTAAGATACCTTTCTTCCTGTTTCTCTATAAGTTTATAGTTATATGTGTTTATATTTTAAATAATTAAATTACAATACCAGCTCTACAAAATACTAATTAGGGATGTTCTTTTGTATCAGCATAATGTAGTTTCCAACCTCAGAAATTTACTGATGTATTTGATCTGATCTATTGTCCATATTCTGACTTTATCAATTGATTAAGGGTGTCCTCCACAGCACTACTGCAGTACAACATCCAGTCTATGGCTTGGTGTGTTTAGATGTCCAGGGTCTACAGCTTCTACAGCTACTGGAACATTTCCATAGTGCTTCTTTGTCTTTTATAACATTGACTCTTATAGTGTTTACATTTATTGATTGATTTTTATGAGCATGTGCATGTGTGTGGATGCACACAAGTGGAGACAGCAGGAGACTGCCCTCTAGGGCTGATTCTTTTCTCCCACCATGAGGGACCCAGAGAAAAAACTCAAGTCATCAAACATGGCAGCAAATGCCCTTACCTGCTAAGTCTTCTGACTGACCCAGTAGAGGTGTCTTTGAAGGATACGTGATTTCTGTCTCTTTTTAATTTGTTGTTATAAAAGCATTCATTTTTTTTTAGAGACAGGGTTAGGTGTCTCTACTCATCCTGAGTTGGCTTTAAGCCTGCAGTTCTCATGCCTCAGAATCTGGAGTAGTTATGCCAGTCCATGCATATGCCACCATGTCTAGCTGGCCCCCTAATCTTTAAACAGGTATTTGGAGTTTTTGATAGGTTCTTATGGTGTCCTTGGCCACTAAACGCTGTAGTCTGGGGTCCCATTGGGCAAGGATGTCATTTCTATTCAGACATAATGATGAATTCATAACTGCTTTTGTTCGCTCCTGGCCTGGCACCAGAGGGGAAGTCAGGGAAGCCAGAGTGGGAACAAAGTTACAACCATCAGGAAATCTTGAGTACTGGTCTGTGAAAACCATATAACTGCACACGTGGATGCACAATGAGAAATCAAGTCACTAAAATCTACCTGATGAATGCTACCCCAGGGTTAAAATCAGCTTTGCGTTTCTGATTTATGAACAATGGACATTAACAAGCTATAAAATACATGGGGTTGGCGTCTACATATTTCAGCCCAGAGTTACTATTATATTATATTATATAGTAATTATATTACTAATATATTATATTGCATTTTAAAAGGAGAAAATAAGGTTGGAGGTTGCAGAGAACTTTGAGTAAGTACCCATAGTAATCATCAGAGCTGGAGTTAAAGTCCAAAGCATGTCTGAATGCCCATGGTGCTCCACTGGGCAGCAATTCTTCATATAGAAAAGTCAACTGTTAGTTTGAGGACAAAGACCTATATCTATGTCAGTGAAGCCCTGGATAAACACTGACTGTCCAGAGTTACCAAATCCTTTGTCTCTCTTTAACTCCCACTCTTGATAACCCACTGTAAAATGTCTTGCTCCAGAGACTTGTTACTTGTGGAAGAACTGCTTAAACCAACCTCATTGTCAGCATTCCTCTATTTGTGGCATTTCTGGTTGCCATAACTATATTTGTTGACCTCAGCTCAAGAAGTTGTTCTTGGATAATTGTACTATATTGAAAGAGGGTTCCAGAAAAAAAGATGGCATTGGTGAAAATTGAGAGCTGGAAACTAGAAGCATGAGCTCTGTACTGAAAGTCTCATATCCTACTCCTTGGAATGTGAAGGTCAGGATGGGCCTGTTCCAAACTGTGTATGTATTTAAAACTCTAGAATTTTCCACTGGACATGAGAGAGGCTTTGGTGGTCCAGAGACTACCAGGGTGTGTGGTTTGTATGTGAATGAGTATAATTTTGCTTCTCTGTCTGCAAAGGTAAACCATCATTTTAATTATTATTTATTTAGCACTATTCTGAGGTCTCAGGACTGCCATTTCATCATGACAACCATAACAATAATATACAAATACCAACAATAATAATGATAATTGCTTGTTTCATTGGAGTGCTAGGGGGGTAAATGAGATAGATTATGGTTCCAAAAGTGCTTTGGGATTCAGTATGAACTATCATTATGCTGACTTGTTGCTAAGTACTTGTTGTAACCATTACTAACCAGACTCTGTGACTTGGTCTTCATGACAGATCTACCTCTTATTACAGAAAGAGAATCAGACTTAGCATTTTGGAAGATACAACTAACTGGTAATGTGGATTGACTGTGTGCAAGGTGATTTCACACACTCTCTTATATGATTAAAATAAAACCTTGTTGTTAGATGTAGTTATTATTACTCCTTTTACATAAAATATTTTAGGGAAAACTGTAGACAAGATGCTGAAATCCTTTTAAATATATCAGTTGCACATTCCTGAGAAGTAATTTTCTAAATAGCTACCCTGCAATCCCCCAAATAAAACAATAAATGATGTTGGTACATTTCCATCGGTTGTATGACATTGACACTGTTCCTGGGAAGACATGAACAAAGGTCCACTTACTCCACATTGGATCCAAAGACAGACCAAAGTAAGGATACCACCAAGGCCTTACCAGTGAGTTTTATTTAGGTTACTTACAGGAATATGGGTGAGGGGTTACTCGATGAGCAGAAATGACTCAGAAAGCTACATAACCAAAAGGCCAGGATGGGTGACACACAGCTGATGAAAACTGGAAACCTGGAGTTCACAACATTCAGTCAGATCAACAGGTTGGAGAGTGTCCTCCTCGATGTTCCACAGCTCTCTGCTTTTTCCAGACAGCTCAGCTTGTCTGAGAGGATCTCTCTCATCAGCACGTAGTGCTTATATAAGCTTGGGGAGGGGGGGAACCAGGGAATCTAGTCAATACCATGGACGTTCTGAAGCTTTTGCATTGCTTACTTCCTTTAACAAGCAGGATTGAATGTTTACCTTGTTTTAGAATACTCCACATCTTAACAACCTCTGCTCCAAGACTGCCCACACCACCTAGCCTTCAGATCTGTAGACACAACTGTCCCAACAATGTCATGTTTGCCATTCTGGTGTAAGATCCAGCCTAGCATCACACTTTGTTGCTTAGTTGTCATGTCTAGTTGGTCTTCTCCAACCTGGAATGTCTTCTAAGCATTTCCCTGTCTTGGATCATCTAGAAAAGCTTAGAGTGTTGGCCTTTCAATCTGAAGGCCAACCTGGGTCTGCCAGATATATCCTTCCGGTTATGCTAGCTGGATCTTACATTTCAGAGATATGACACCATGCTCACACTGGGATGTATGTGATGCCAAGTCCTCCCTTGGTTTTCACCTTGGGATTTTGTCAAATTGCTTTCTTTCATATTGCTTCACTGTAGTCACTGTTTTCTTACTGTGATTAATATTTTGTGGGGGGCCGTTGGAGCTCCTCACTCACAACTCCATTCCCAAGCCCTATTGACTATTGGTGACTTCCTTTATGACGGCTTCCAGATGGTGGTTTCCTTCTCTTATCATTCTGTCTGCATTTGTCAGTTGGTACTCACTGTGAGGAAGAGCTTTCCCCTCTCATCGGTTGATTAACCTGTTTCTTCAGTGGCTCCTGGAATTTTACTCTATCCAATGGGTTGTAAACCATCACTATGATCTTCTTTAAAGAACTTTCCAGCCGCCCTCTCCCCAGATGTCTGTCTGACATCTGTATGTAGTGTTCTTTAAAGTTTAACATTTCTAAATTTGGCAAGTGGTACCCCTACTAGGGCTTTGGGTTCTTTTGACAAGTGTCCATTAATTTGTGCTACTTCCATACTTTCAGACACAGGATGTTCTAAACTTATGCTCATTAATTTGTCCATATCTTTAAGACCTCAGGATTCCATCCTATTCAGTGAGGTAACCCATTTCTATCAGCATGTGACACAGAGTAATTTGTTCTTTCACATCAAGTCATCTTTTCCCTCAAAATCCATCCATATAATTAAACTTTGAAAGTTTTGGCATAGCCATTACCATTATCTTTTGAGCATCTCAGAGGAAACATGAATTATTTCAGCCTTCTCGTCTAGTGTCAGGGATCCTTCCATCCTTCTAGAGCATCTAGTTGTTTAGCCCCAGTGTTTCTTGGAGGATGTTCTAAGTACTCTGCTGTCTCCCACTCTCCCTTCCTTCTGTATTTATCTAGAAACTACAGTGTAGCATTCCTGGAACTGGACTTTGAGAAGAACAGTGAGCACAAAAAGAGCAGTGAGATCCTGCTGTTGTGTAGCTTTTCATGGAGAGAGGGGAAGTGAACGTACAGATACTTGTAAATCAGGTGATGCTAAGTGTTGTGAGAAAGAAACGCTAGGGGGATAGAGCAGGACGGTGTATGGTTGTGCCCATGTCTCTGACTGGTATACCTGTGGGTCCGTGGGTACTGTTTTACACAGGACATATGGAATACTTTTCTACCACCATGACTTTGCTTATACCATTCCTTCTTTTAGCCGTGTAGTTAGTTATTCCCCATCGGCATTTGAGCTTGAACCTGAAGTCTGATTTCCAGCTCATTATAAAGTCTTTGCTGACCGATTCAGATGAAGTGGTCTTTTCCTGAGTAAGGAAAGGTTGATGAACAACATGGGTCTGTACATTGGAGTTTGATTACAGTGAAGTGACAGGATAAAGCTTGGTAGCACAAGTTCTGAAAGGCAGCAACTCTGCTTTGTGTTCTTTTTCTTCTTCTGATCATCCTTCTCCCTCTGTGCCTCATAGTAGATGCTCGATCAGTTTGACAAAAGTCAAAAAAAAAAAAAGAAAGAAAAGAAAAAAGCATGGTGAGGACTGTCTTCAGACAGACATCTGGGAGAGGGCACCTGGAAAGTCCTTTTCAGAACCCTCAGCTGTGACCACACCCAAATCCACCTTCTGCATGGTTGAGGATTCTATGTCTTAGGGCCTCTTTCGTAATTTCAGCGAAGGAAAATGAACAACTGCTTGTTACAGATCATATTTCAATGTCAAATACTCTTGATGGTCCTCTCTGATTGATTGTACACGCTGGTGACTTCCTGAAACAGGTCTTGGAGGAAAATCCATGTTTTTAGAAGCTGTTAACTGAAATCAAACACCGTAAACTATATAATCAATCAGGCATATAACCAATTAATGACGAACTCTCCTTTCTGCTGTGTTTTTCACCCCTAAGCACCCCCAAATATACATAATACCTGCTAACCTTAAATCAGAGGCTAGATGCTCTCTGTTCTTCCAGAGTGGCCTTTGAATAAAGCAGTGATGAGTTGTGTCTTAGAGAGCTGTAGGTGGCGCTGTGGGCTCGGCGCGCGGTGTTCTGTGGCTCTTTTAAGATTTCCAGGGGAAGACATGGCGTCTGGCATCTTTTCAGTTAAATTTCATCCTATCTACTCAGCTTCTGTGGAGCAAGTCTGAGAAACAGATTAGCCAATTTCTGACCCTAAACGGAAGGTCAGCCATTCTGTGCTCAAATGTAGCTTTTCACCGAAGGCTGGATCACATTCTGGGCTGGGCTTTGGAATTCTGCCCACAGGCTGTAAAAATGACCTCAAGGTGTTTCTTAGAGCCTTTCTTTGCCTGGGAGTCCTTTCTAGGTTTTGTACCTGAAAGCAGAAACCACATTAGTGTCGCGTTCTGGGCCTGTGTATATGGGGGAGGGGGCAGGTTGGGATGGTGGGGGATGAGGGATCATTTTTGTCGACTTTAAGGCTGCTTGCTATTTTAGATCACTTTCTGAATCCAGTATTGCTGTTAAAGTGAGCACCTGCTTGAATGAAGCCTTTATTACCCACATCTGGTCCCCAAGTCTCTGGGCATTGTTCTTTGTTGCAGAGGCTCTGTAGCTGTACAGCAGATCCATTTAACAGCAGAAAATTGGGCGCTAACTGTATCATTTGTCAGCCATGCTGTGGGATTTCAGATTCCTTAATTAAACTTGTGTGCTTCAGATTTCATAAAATGAATCTGTGTTTTATGTTCATAGAATATGAACATGTAGAATGGAGAGAATGGGACCTTAATGACCTTCCAGACGGACACAATTCAAATTCCCTAAACACATTTACTAAAGCCATGCCTGACTTCCAATGTCTCTTAGATTTTCTTTTTTGAAGCGAATGAGATGGCACTTTCCCATCCATCACATTTCTATAATGAAGTTATTAGGGTGAATTTATTTTGGTCCCCCCCCATTCACTGTTTTCAGATGAGCACTTTTGTTTGTTTGCTTTCTGATGACCAGTAGATGGCTCTGTGGCATTTCTTGAGTTGACACATGTTTGGTGCCTCTTAATATATGAGAGTAATTTACTTTCCCTCTAGCCTGTGGGGAAATCTTGAGCTGTTCCATTCAGCCTCACGGAGGAGGAGAACGGCTGATGAAGGTTCTTTTTCTCCTTGAGTTGTTAGGAAATTCTCTCTCTCTCTCTCTCTCTCTCTCTCTCTCTCTCTCTCTCTCTCTGTGTGTGTGTGTGTGTGTGTGTGTGTGTGTGTGTGTGTGTGTGTGTCTTACTGGAGTAGCCAGATAATGATCAACTGTGGGCACAAGACCTATGGGATGGGCGATGAGCAGTGTAGTGGCTACTGCTGGCCATGGAGCTTACCCAGATGCCAGGAGTAAGGGTGACTAAGCACGGCTCCTGAACACAGCTGTTAGAGCTTCCTCTCCAGTGCTGAACACAGCTGT